>JAIUZE010004698.1:0-90782 GCA_022085475.1 Heliosperma pusillum | reverse complement strand
TGATCATAAGAAATACAACATATTATCATCCATTCACGAACCAAGACCTTGACGGTGTCCAATCATGCAATGACCATGAATAATATCATGAAATCACGCATTCAAAGAACGACGACACAAGACGACAACCACTCTCACGGTAAATGAAACGCACTAGCATCGTGTACATGACAAGTATGATTAAAAGGCATCCACGGAATAAAGCATTTCCCGGAACGCATACACGATAAAGCATTTCGCGTATGTAGACTAATTTCCTCCTGGTAGGACGACTATAATAATACGTTCCTAGTCTAAATCTGGCCAGACTCTCGGAATAAAGCATGTTCCGATTCGACATGCGATAAAGCATTTCGCATCCAAGACTCGGTCTTACAAAAATAAACGCCGAGTACCTCAAATTCGGTAGATCAATTCACTAAAAAGGCGGAAAAACAGCTCAAGCCTCATAACAAGCGGTACGCTACATGCAAATAACACCACCTCGCAAGTATACAACATTTGACGGCCGGGTCGAACAACGCATAGCGTTCAACTCCCAACAACGTCGTCATATGCCCACTACACATGCAATTAAGCAGTAGGATACCTCTCCGTTCCGACATTCCAGCCTTACGAACGGGAAGGTAGCCAAGGGAATGATAGTACAAAGCACAAGACAAAATAGTGCTCAAACCGTCACATTTGTAAAAACTGACTCAACGTGAGACATACCAAAAACCGTCACAAAACATGAGAATAGGGAATCATATAAGTTTAAATATGATAAACATGAGTCAATACATGATACATAAGCATTAGAACAAGTTTATGAAGCATAAGGGATAAAATCATAGATCACCTCTCCAAAACAATGTTGTTTGGAAACCAACGAAAACAAGGGTCCACTTCAAACGGTCATAACTAGAGTTCTAGATATGGGAATGCAGAAATTCCAAGTCGAGGGGATAGCTTATTATCTTACGGTTCCAACGAGTGGTCACAAGCCCGAAACAAACAAGTAACGAAGGCGATATGAGCATTCTACCAAAAAGGGTCGGTGCTGTGAATTTGCACGAATCCACCCGAGAACAACAACACTATTTCTATCATTTCCAATTTTCATAATTCACTTCTATCAACTATCAACAATCAATATTCATCATCAACAATCATCAACTAACAACAATCATCATCAAAATCATAATTTCTAAGCTTTCTAATTGTAATCCAAAAACGAATTCTAACATGGAAATCATGTAAAACACGTAAATGATATCGAGTAACCCTTCACCGTTACCTTTACGCGTCTTTAATCGATTACTAAACCTTCCTAGTAGTCTCCACCTACAATTAGGCAATATAAGATGAATATACTTCACCTTGAGAAAGACGGATAATTTAAAAAGCGAGAAAGACGGTAATTTTATTACCAATACGGATAGAGGAAGCTAAGAGGGGAAGAATAAGACGAACTTACGTGAATTTCGTCAAAGAACGAAGGAGCTACGATGATTTTAAGATCGAAAAAGCTATGGAGGCTAGGTTTTTGGTTTCTTAAGGATGAAGAAATGTTGGTGTTTGTGTGAATGAAGACATAGGTTTAAGGGAATTAGAGTATAAGTAAGGAAAAGTCAACCAAAAAGTCAAACTCGCCTTAAGACGGCTTTTTCATGGAATCTCGCAGAAATTCCAAATACGAACTCGGAAATTCAAAATTCGACTCGGAACTTAAAATTATAAATTAAAACTTAAAATTGCTGAAACGATTTCGTAAATTATTTTCTATTAGAAAAATAGGGTTACATTTCCGGGGTTACAGGTCGATCCCCAACTTAGTTTTAACTAAGTTCAATGGGTCAAAGGAAGTCACAAGGATCTCATGTTGTAATACTACTACCATTCCTATTTATAATAAAACGTGATGTATTCTCTTTTTTATATTGTGTTACATCTGTCACGTGAGGAAGGTTGAGCTAAGCTCTTAATAAGTCCACAATCCTTTATGGGTGGTTTGTGACAGGCAAACCTGATGGACTTACCTATGTGAATATAGGGGAATGCCCAACCCCCTATGAGGTTCTTAGGCTTTAGGACCTCTAGAGCGTTCACGAGATACCAGGCATGTGGGAGCACTAGTTTATAACTATTTCGCGAGGACGAACGCAGATTCGAATACGGGTTTGTGCGCAGTTACTTGGTACAAATCACCGTGGAGAGTTCAAAGCCAAAGGCTACTCAATACGGCTGTACCACGTAATTGTATGCACTGGGTGACAATTCAAGTCCACAGGACATTGTCATTTTAAGACTTATGTTCCGTTGCCTTATCTCAGTTCTTTTCTTTGTTCTTGTGAATCATGTGGGGGATTGTTGGAAGTAATTATTTTAAAAGAAGTTTAATAGTATCCCACATAGGAAAAATAACCCATGAGTCTGTTATTTATAAGTGACTACTTTTGTGATACTACTAGACATGTAGTAGTGGAGGGACTCCACTGCCACACACGCGCGCGCGTGCCACGCCGGGCTGGGCCGTGCTCGGGCTCATGGCTCTAGGAGAGCACCTGCGGTGCGGGCCATCGGCTCCTTTTATTTTTGGAGTAGGTAGTAATCACTTAGCTGTTAATTGCACAATTTCCAAAACTGATAGTTCAGTCTTCTATACTGACTATTGCTTATTCTTAACCTAAATTGTGTAGTCTTCTAAACAGATTATGCAGTCTTCTAAACACATATTCTCAAGGCACATAAATTCTGTTCATGATCCTTCTTGTTCAGCCTATAAGTACCCTCATTCTACATCATTCCAAACACACAACAAACAATCATATCTCTATCTCTATACTTCCAAACTGATATTAGGCAACGTTCTGCAAGTAGTTCTCATTCCGAGTCTTTGTCGTACAACATAGGCTTGGAGGTCGTGTATCCCTGGGGTTGGTTGCCAAGAGGCCGTGTGTATCGAGCGGGGCAAATTCAACATTAGGGCAGTGATCGCCATCACGCCACGAAATTTACTTCCTAGTCATGTAAGATCTTTCCTGTTCATTGTTACTTTAATAGTGATACCGCCTACACAGTTCTACCTCAACAACTATATGTTCCACTGATTAAATTATCTTAAAATCTCTACATTTTGGTTACCGAAGTCACCCAATGTCGAGCATGAATTGAATACTAGAGGCAGTACATCATGTCGGCCCGTAAAGTAAAACTCAATTCTAACCGCGAAAAACCCGAAAGTTTAGCTTCCAATTAGGAGTAGAACTAGAATTGACTAACCCGCACGTTCATCCAAATTAACATTCAGATGGCCAGAAATCGTTCTACGACAACTAACTCGAAGCAGTAAATCAGCACCGAACAAATTTTTGAGAACAAAAAAGAACAATTTTGGGATTAGAGTTTTTGTGGTGGTCACCACAACAGGGGGTGACGAAGATAAAGGCAGACAGACCGAGGAGGGCGTGTGTCACAGCAAGGGACATGATAGGGAAGAATAGATGTCGCATCAGTGAACGGCAGGTGAGACACGAGCCCACGAAAGGTGACGGCGGTGGAGTGAAGCAGACCGGATCAGAGTTGGTGCAGAACAGAGTAAGATGCTGACGAGGCATCTCGCCGGAGCAGAAAAGAAAAAAATAGGAATCACTTTCTCCGAGAGATAGCGATTTAGTGGTCTTCGCAGCAGGGGACGACATAGAGACGGTCGAGCTGGATGGTGGCGGTGGACGGCAGCTTTGATCAGATCAGCGGAACGACTTTAGGTGGTGATGATGGGGCTGAGTGGATTTGAGGAGAAAGATGGGTGATTGATTATACTGAAATAAAACCATTTGAATATTCCCCTTATATTTGATTTTTATTGTATTCTGAAAAGAAAGCTAACTGATGCACGGGCATCTTGATCGCCCGCCAAGTCTATAGCTCACGCAGTTTTGTCGAAGATCAGAACCCAGATGCAGCCACCAGGGCGTCGTTCATGCCCATCCGAGGCCAAACGTAGCTAATGCCATTTCTATAATCTTATCAACCATTCTCCATAATGTATTTGCCTCCATTTATTCTCCAAGTTTTTAATAGCGGAAGCCGTCAACGCTCTAAGAAGCCGATCAAATAATCGAGCATGAAATTCAGAAAAGCGACAAGCAAAATTAATTAGACATGATAAAACATCAACAATTGCGACGTAAGCATGAAGCAAGTGTTTCTTCAAAACTCGATGTTTATATCTAGCTTCTTTGTCATTTGTGGGCTTATTTATCAGTGAGTGTGGCATAGGACTAAACAAAGGAGGATCGATAATCTTTGCTAGAGCCTTAGCACCAACACCAATGAATAATCATGTAGAGGAAACGTAAGAGTTTATTCTTTGGATGGACAAACTTTTGGGTGCTCAACTTCATTTTTGTCTCTATCACTCTTCTCAAGCGTCACTCATACACTGACGTTCCCTAAAATCATTGTCGTTGAATCGATACAAGGAACGAAAAATCATCATCCTCATCAAATAGATCGCCATCTTGCAATAAAGGAACAAAAATATCACTAAAATCGTGTATTAGAGGCCGGGAATCACACATAGCTCTCATATCATCATGTTCAGATCCACGAACATTAAGAACAAACTCATTTGATCCCACATAATCATCATCCTGAGCAAAAATAATTTCACTTTTAGACTCCACTTAGTTTTCTACCATTCTTAAATTCTCGACAATAGTATCTAAATTAGTCTGAATGCATGGTTAAGTGTGAGGAGCATAATTGGAAAATGGAGTATTCAAGATCATCATTTATTTGACTTTGTTGGAGAAAAAATTGGCTTTGGTTTTCTAAAATTTGCTCCAACATAATCTCCAAATTAGACGTAGGGGGTGGGGTGTGTGCTTCTAAGGACTGAGATGTCGGGCCACGAACCTTAAGAGACACAGGTACTCGTACACAGTGGCGGACCTAGGATCTGCAGGTTGGGGGCACAAATTATTTTTACCAATATTTCCGGCTTATTGTATTCTCTTTTAAGAGTTAGACCATATTTTTTAATCTATTAAAAATATATATAGACGATCAAAAGATATTACTTTTTACACTACTATGTATTGTACACATGAGGGAAAAAAATTATGTGAGAAAAAAAAATATTGCAATTTTTCGATGGTGTATTTTTTCTTGTATTTTTAAAATTTGCATCTTCATGTGGTATCTCTTGATTGAAATTGCCGACAATTAAAAAACATATAACGCAAATTGATATAGTTTCAAATGTCATTCAAATAACTATTTAATTTCGCAATACTCTATAGTAAAATTGAAGGGTTGTGGGAGTAGTATAGTTTTAATAGAAAAAATTTCATTCCCGATAAGTACTTGATGGGTCATTAAAATAGTTTATCGTTTATAATTTTAAAAAAACACAATACATATTAATGACTCTTGAAATATACTGTAGTAGTTTAAAAATGTTTTATTTATTTATTATGTAGTAGACTTTAAAGTTAGCAAAGTGGTTAAAATATTAAATTTTCATTAATAGGTTCAAGCCCCTTTGAAACATACCTCTTTAATAGTCATTTCAACTTACAAGTACAAAAAACAAAACAACGAAAATTGTGTCATAGGGGATTCAAACCTGGGTCACCAGGGTCAAATTGAACTCTCAAACGACTGGACCAAGAACTACTACATGTTCACTTGTTACACTAATTTGTGGATATTCTTGTTTGAAACAAAAACGCTAGCCGCAAACATCAAATTTTTTTTTTTTTTTGGGAAAAGGGGGTGGCACGTGACCCCCGGGACCCCACGTGGATCCGCCACTGCTCGTACAAGCACATATTTTCTGATCTTCCCATAATCATATGATTAGCCCACTCACAAGTCTAAAAATTGATGCCCTCACGAACAACATGGCCTAAGTTCCAATCAGAATAGTAATGACCACAAGAACCAATATATTAAACATATGCATCAAACCTAAAAAGCTATTCATGGAATGGTTCATTGGTAAATTGAGAAAATTCAAAGACAGCCATGGATTAAATAGTAACAAGTAACAAGAGCATAGTCTAACAAATCTAAGATAAAAACTAATATCAATCGTTGAACTCTTCGGCAACGGCTCAAAAAACTTATTCAGTTAAAAATACCACAAGCGAACGGGTCAGTTGTAGTGCTTACGAGTCGATCTCAAGGAGGTCGGGAACTAAGGACCAGTATGTATCAGATTACAAGTTAGCTACGCGGAACAAATATCAGGTGAAAAATAATAAATCTCAGCTAAACTAAGTTAAAAAAAAGACCGTAGATACATCTTAACTATACTACTAACATTCTCATGAAAAGTCTTATTATCATGAATAGAAATATGTTCTAAATTTAATCCCGCTCCCGCATGTAAATTCAATTATAACAATAATAAAGCAACTCAATAAGACAGATTAAACGCACAACAAAATCTCGCCCAACTTCCGTTGATTGCTACAAGTTATTGTATGTAAAAGCATATCATATTCGACACCCAATTCATTATAATTTCTAATCAAACATAAAAACCAATCTCGCAACCGGGTTAACAATTATAACAATTATCACTACTCGCTAATTACGCTCAAAATAATCATAGAAAATATAATCAGACAATACATAATTAAATTAAATAAGAGTAAAAGGGAAGAAAAAACATCGTCTTAGAACTAAACTTGAAAAGGAGAACATTAAGTCTTCGAATGGCCACAATGTCATACGTACTAGCCAATAACAACACTATAAAAACTTAAGCTAATTTACTCCACAATAAGTCTTGCTTGTGACGGGGCGATTCGTCGCAAGCTTGCGACGGGTCAAATACCCCTCACAAATAGCAAGTTGCAAGGCAAGTTAGGGGCTTCATTTGCACCCCACTTGCTCTTTATGAGAGGGATTTGACCTGTTGCAAGCTTGCGACGGGTCAGTCCATCACAAATGAGAATTTGTGTTTACTCCAACTCTCCTTCATACGTACGTACGTTACTTTTTTTTCCTCTAAACCTACACCTCTTATTCATATCCTAATCCTAGTATCCTGTGTACCACATAATGCTTTGTTAGAATATGCCTTAAATCTATTCGGTTTCCGCATCTGATTTAGTTTCCTTATTTGTTTAGGAAACTATTATTTAGTTTTCTTGTCTGTTTAGGAAATTTCTTTAGGGTTTCCTAATTCTGTTTAGAAAATATCTGTTATGAGAGTACTATATAAACTCTCATAAGTCGTCTGTTTTATTTATTCAGAAATCTGTCAATCTGTCTGAATCATCTGAAATTTGGATACTCCGACGAGTATACTCTGAAATCTGTAATTCCCCAAGATCAATAATATTTTTCCCTTCTGCCGGTGGATGTAGCTAACAAGTTGTTAGTGAACCACGTAAATCTGTTGTCTTTCTTCACGTGTTTATTTATCTTTCTTACATCCGTTATAACAAACTGGTATCAGAGCCAGATTTATCTGGGCTCCTGAATTTGGTAAGAAAGATGTCTGGAATCAGCGTGAAGATTGATAAATTCACAGGGGGGAATAGTTTTAGTCTATGGCAAATCAAGATGTGGGCTTTTTTGAAACAACAAGGGCTTTGGGCGCCACTTGTGAAGAAGGCGGCAGAACCAGTCACCGCTGAGATGGCTATTCTGGAGGAGAAGGCACACTCGACGATTATGTTGTGTCTTGCTGATGATGTTATCGTGGAAGTCGCAGAGGAGGAATCTGCGCAGGGTTTATGGTTAAAACTTCAGAGTCTTTATATGACAAAGTCTTTAACCAATAAGTTGCTTCTGAAGCAGCGTCTGTTCAGTCTGAAAATGCAGGAAGGTACTTCTCTCCGTGAACACTTAGATAGGTTAAACGCAATTTTACTAGAATTGTGTAACATTGATGTTAAAGTTGAGGATGAGGATGTCGCATTAATTCTGTTAGTTTCTTTACCATTGTCTTATGAGAATTTTGTGCAATCCTTTATTGTGGGTAAAGATACTGTTTCTCTAGAGGAAGTTAGATCATTCCTTCACACTAGAGAGTTGCGCCATAAGGCGTCTGGTACAGTTACAGATAGTCAGGCTATAGGGTTAGTAGCCAGAAGGGGTTATGGGCGGGGAAATTCGGGGAAGAAGAAATTCAACAAACCAATTTATACGGGTCCTAAACCTAGTGATATCTGCAATTACTGTTAAGAGAAGGGGCACTGGAAATTCGACTGTCCCATGAAATAAAAACAGGACAAAGCACCAGATACTGCTGCAATAGTAGATACCAATTCTGAAGATCATTATGCTCTAGTTGCTGATAAATATATGCATCCTAGCGATGTGTGGATTCTGGATTCAGGAGCAGCCTATGATATATGTCCGCGCATGGAGTGTTTTACAACCCACAAGAAGGTAGATAGTGGCGATATTTTTATGGTTAACGGGACTGTTTGTAAGGCAGTTGGAATTGGCTTAATTAAAATACAGACAAAAGATGGTAAATTATGCACATTGAACGAGGTTCGACATGTTTCACTAATGACAAAGAATCTGATTTCCTTAAGTACGTTGGACAGTAAGGGTTTCAGTTTTCAAGGTAAAGGTGGAGTTCTGAAAGTCTGCAAGGGTTCAAATATGGTTTCGAAAGGTGTTAAGCGTGGAAACTTGTATTGCCTTCAAGGTTTTACGCTGGTAGGATCTGTTGCTGTTCCGAATAGCAGGTTTCAACATTGTTTGGACTTGCTAACTGTTAGATGTATCTGATTGCCCCGTCGTGGGCAATATCTGATGCAGAAGGGAGGGAATCATCTGGTACATCTGGCAATAGTTTTGTGCATCTGGTACATCTGGCACTAGTTTTCTGCGTCTGGTACATCTGGAACTATTTTAGTGCGTCTAATACATCTGGCACAGTTATAGTGCATCTGGTACATCTGTCTAATTGTGAGAGGATTTAAGTCAAGCTGGAGATTTGTTAGAATATGCCTTGAATCTATTCAGTTTCGACATCTGATTTAGTTTCCTTATTTGTTTAGGAAACTATTATTTAGTTTTCTTGTCTGTTTAGGAAATTGTTTTAGGGTTTCCTATGTCTATTACGGTTTCTTAAATCTGTTTAGGAAATATCTGTTATGAGAGTACTATATAAACTCTCATAAGCCGTCTGTTTTATTTATTCAAATCTCTGTCAATCTGTCTGAATCATAAGAAATCTGAATACTTCGACGAGTATACTCTGAAATCTGTATTTCCCAAAGATCAATAATATTTTTCCCTTCTGTCGGTGGATGTAGCTAACAAGTTGTTAGTGAACCACGTAAATCTGTTGTCTTTCTTCACGCGTTTATTTATCTTTCTTACATCTGTTATAACATGCTTCTTGGGTTTAGTTTCTTTGTTTTAGAGGAAACCCTACATGGAGCCTAGTCACAAGGAATCTACGGCCCGCTCATGCTTACACAATTTGCTTCAGTTTGTATCGTCGGCAAATCTTTAATTACAGAGTACTTTTTTACAGACGTGTTAAAGAACGTCTACAAATTACTAAATAACGTCGACAATTTGTATTGAGTCACAAGGAATCTACGGCCCGCTCTTAGGTTTTTTCACCATAAGACGGTTTTTTCACCCAAAGTAATTTACGACGTTTTTTTTTACCAATGACGGTTATAACGATCAAAGTAGACAATTCAACAACGAAGAAGCTAGTGACGATTTTCATGAGGTATGATTACGTTTGCATTACGTTTTCTTATCTTATAACGTCTCATCAAGAAAAAAATATATTTGACGATTAATACACGTCCCAAACCGGGGCTTTGACATGTATCATTCACGCCCAAACCAAGGCTTGGACGTGTATCATTCACGCCTGGACCTAGGTGTGGACGTGAACAGTTCACGTCCAAGCCTAAGTGTGGACGTGAATTGTTCATGCCCAGACCTAGGTCCAGGCGTGAATGATACACGTCCAACCCTAGGTTTGGGCGTGAATGATACACGTCCAAGCCTCGGTTTGGGACGATTTATATTTTTTTTTGCTATTACTTATGCGATATTTTTTGAAAATCGTGTAGGATTTTTGTAGTGACGGTGTCGACTATTCCGAGCATTTTACTACAAACTGAGTATTCATATCAAGTAAAGAAGGTTTTAATTGGGCATATCAAACCGCATTTCGACTCGGGTTTGCCATTAAAAGAGAAAGCAACAAGAGACGGGGTCGCAACACGGAGTTTCGTGTTGATTATTTTGTATGTCGTAGTGGTGGAAGACGTCCCAAAAATATGGATGGGGACACTTTAATGAGGGCTAACACGTCCTTCCAATTGTGTGATTGCAAATTTAAAATGAAAATTGTTGAAGTTAGCGCCGACCCTCCACAATAGATACTTTTTATGAGCCGAGTCGGAGTACATAATCATTCTTTTTTACAGTATTGTGACGGCGATAGATATTACGCTAAGTTCGATGATGATGAGTTGGCGTATATTGATGCCCAAGTTTGGGCTCATTTACCAACGACTATGATTAGCGCGGGACTACACCAGCGGAATCCGGAAAAATCTTGACCCGCATTGCGACAAATCTAAAACCGGGGTCAGAAAGTGAAGACCAAGGATAGAGAAGGAAGAAACCCGGCACAACAGATGTTAGCACTTGCCGTTTAGCATAAATACGTTCAACCCAATGTTATTGTTACTGATTTCGAGAAAGGGTTGACAAATGCGATTCCCGTTGTTTTCCCGAATTCCTCCCACTTGTTATGTCTTTGGCATATATATGCCGCCGTGGAGACGAAGGGACTTAACATCACAAATGACGATGTTTGGGCTAAGTTCATAAGCTCGAAGTTATTCGCGGAGGTTTTAGAGGCGGGGACTCGAGATGAGTTTGATGTGGCTTGGGAGAAATTGTATAAGTCGTGGCCCGCGGTAGGTGCTTATATTCAGAGTACTTGGATGCCACACCATGAGAAATGGTGCAAATTTAGAACAAACAGATTGACACAATTCGGATATACTATTACCTCCTCGGTTAAGTCGGCCCATGCAAATTTGAAGAAGTGGTTGAATAGTGCCAAACTCGTATTCGATAGCTTTTGTATTCGTTTTCATTCTTTGATGGAAACGCAATACGTGGAGATCCTTCACTTGTTAGAGTTATCAAGATCGAAACAAATCACGGGAATTGCTCGGTTATTCTTGAGATTAAGTTGTAAACTCCCCAAGAAAGCCATCATTGCTCTACGAGAAGAATTTGAAAGAGGCGCCAAGATGACTGAAGATGGCCTTGAACATGATTGTGGGTGTGTCCTCAAGCACACACATGGTTTGTTATGTGATTGTGCACTACATCTTGTATTGGATCGTGGTTCTCGAGTCCCACTTGATGTGTTACATGAGTTTTGGAGGAATTTTAAGTATGATGGAAATGAAGCAATGTTGTTCACTGACGACGTTCAACTTGAAATGTTATTTGATGAAATACGAGATTGTGATCCGAGTATGAGGTCGTCCATGTATGACACTCTTTACTCCCAGCTACATCCCGAGGAGGAGGATGTGGATGAGCCAGCGGTGATTGAGAACTCTAGAGGACGTCCAAAGAAGGCAACTCGACGAGACCCATCCGCGGTTGAGCATGCACGGAGACGGAATATCAAAGGTAAAACTCCATCTACTACTACCGGTACCACTCTGTCTACTACCACCGGTACCACTCCGTGGGTTGATGCCATCTCCACTGGCACGAGTAATGTTTCCACTTCATTATCTGCACCAGCTTTAGAGTTAAACTATGTTGTAGGTGATTGGAGGAGCTTCCATATGTCTGCTTTTTCGCCACCGTGGTTTAAGGAGAACCTCGAAGCTTGGTATGATCCTCGCGGCAGTGGTCATTGTGGTTACCGAGTAATCTCACACGCTTTTCGGGGTGATCAGGATCACTTTACGATGGCGAGAGTAGAGTTACTTAGAGAAATGCAGAGCTCCGCCACATGTCGTGATGAGATTTATGGTCGTGATAAATACGGTCAAGAAGTTCGTAGGATTAGTTTTTTGGGGCAAGAACCATGCGACGAAGAGCATTGGATGGACGTTTTAGATCTATATGGTTTTGCGACGACATATAATTGGGTGATATGTGTGGTTTCTTCTTTTCTCAGTCATGGAGTACGACATTGGGGTACAAGTTATACATACATGCCTTTACGAGCCCAACCGGGTAGACGTCCTCCACCATATGGTGTTTTATGGGTTTTTCACACGGGTAGTCATTATATGAGGATCCGTGTTCGTCCTCTTTCACCAATGCCACCAATAGCCCCCTTTTGACAACATGATGGCACGTGAGAGTGTTATAGAGATATGTATCGTCATCAGTTCGCTATGTGGAGCAGTTTCAATCGTAGACGTTAGCTTATTAATTTTTTTTCTCGTTCCTTAGTAATTTGTTACTTGTAAATCGTTTCGGAAACCGAATTTGGCTTTGCCCCTTATTTGTAATAATTTTTTTTTTGGAAATATTTTTTTTTTGTAATTTGTCATCGTTCATTTTTATCTTTTTAAAACATATAAAAAAAGTCGAAACAAACATTTCAAAAAAGTACATAATACATGAACTCTTAGAAAGACTAAAAGTCTACGAAACAAAACATAATCCATTAAATCTAATCCTTGTAACTGTCATCATAACGCCCATCGGACTCACACTGAACTCGATTGCCAGTTGTAGGGCCTTTTGTTGGTTTTCTTCTAGCTAAACGATGATCAATAAGTGGGCCTACATCCTTCATCATGCGACGAAATAAATGAAGTTGTTCCGCGTCATCTTCTACCCTCCGAGCTATAGCAAACTGGTCGAGTAGGGCATTTGCAGTCTACAATATAAAAAAATTAAAATTAATGAAGGTAAGAGTATTAGAGTTAAATATTAATAGAACAATTCCGTAAAAAACCACATTTACAAACTAAGGACTTAAAAATAATTTACCTCAACGTTGACAACGACATTGTCACGTGGTAAGGGGGCATCTAGATGATCGGGATCAATAATGAACAGGTGAGATTCGTCCGGCAACCACCTCTCGTAGGCTCGTTCAGTCTCCCCCGGGAAAGAAGCAGGTTTTGATCTCGCGGAAAGGTGGACTCGGTGATCCTCCCAATTCTCTTATAGATGATCTGCTAACGGACCTACTTTCACTCATACCCTAATCCCAAAGATGGACGGTGGGCTTTCACCGGAATAATGGGCCCATGAATAATCTGCTTGTACCCAAATTGTCGTGAACAACGATCAGGTTGGTACAGTTCGACGATGTCCATGAACCTTACACAACCGGAGAAAAGGATACGGGGATAGCACTCATCCTGACGGGGACCGTACGGCTCCCACATAACAGAACCAACGGTAAGACCGTCTAGAATACCCCGATACTCCAACAACTTCTTCTCAGTTTGAGGAAAAGGGCCAACATGATTCCAACAATGGGCCCTTGGCCGACTACGCTTAGTAACCGCGGGTGGTCCGGGTCCAAAGATAAGAAAATACTCAAAGATCCAAGCTTGCAACAACAACAAGCAACCATCAATAGTCCTCATATCTGAACGTGAAGACAACCCCAACTGTCGATACATATACGCCAGTGTACCGGCCCCCCAAGCGTTGGACTTTATACTACCGGTATCACCCAACAAAGGAAACAAATGTGGACGTATCTTATCCCCAGATTTGTCGACAAAATGAGTCGACCCCAACAATACAACCAGAAATCTCTGCGCATGCTAATCATCAGCATCGACAATAACCACCTCAGTAACCGCCTCCACCAAAATATCTCCACCCCTGTAAACATGGGTCTTCTTACCACTCATAGGCAACTTCAACTGCTCAGCCGATGGCCTTCAAAAGTAGCCAAAAAAAAAGAAAAGAGGATAAACCAAATTACTGTCACCGCTCTTCACCTTACAAACATCACCATCCACTTAGATACCTAAGATTTGTGCAACATCGTGAAGAAATATGGTAATCTCTCCGAATGGCATGTTAAAATTGTTGGGGTCCGATTGTCACCTCTCAAGAAAACAAGAAATAAGAGGCATGTTCAAGTGCTCAGCCATGCACCCACGAAGGTGCGAAAGACCAGTAATTCCGATAATCCCCATAACTCCTTTAGGTAGTTTCCTTTTATGCAACACCTTCATCTTACCGAATCGGTGGTAACCCGTCAATACTGAACGTCTACCCTTTTTAGGTGTATCCCACAATTTGTGGGCAATGTGACAACCAAAGTTAGGAATAACATAAGATACCAGTGGTCCAACAGGGACAAGATCTGTAATGATCCAAGAGGTGTCCTTGCTCGACTTCTTTTTCTTTGCGGCCACTACGCTAGTAGAACTATCTTCCGAACCCCGTCCCCAACGACCCTTGTCCACCCGTCTTACCTTCAAGCGTGAGCCACAAGACTCATGCGACCCATCTTGCGCAACCTTCACCTCCTCCAGAACCTCCTCCTCTCTATTTTGATCAGAACCCGTACTACTAACTCGATCCGCCTCCACAAAGTCATCATCATTCCACGAATGAATACTACCCTCTCCAACTACCGGAGCTACATCACTCACAATCGTGTTCGTCCTCCGACCACGTGCTGATGCGGTGACATCTCGGTTTATAACTCGACTAGTAAATAACCCCTTTGCTTAACCGGCCACCTGATCACAAATAAAAATTAAAATTAGGGGATTTACATATATTAATTGATTTTAACGATATTTAATTTCTCTTTTTAAACAATAGCAGAATGACGGAAATTATATCTTTATTAAAAAATACTATTAGCTTACGGAAAGATACGGAATGACGGAAATTATATCTTTTTTAAACAATAGCGACAACATTTTTCTCCGGAAAGACGGGAAGTTCTTTTAACAATAACAACGGTATTACCTTTACTTCTTTTATAAATAGTAAATTAATTTTCGTAACGTAATATGCTCGTTATTGTTTAAAAAAACATTCCGTCTTTCCAGAGAAAATAGTTAATATTTATCAAAAACGAAATTAGCTCCTGGAATTTTGACGAATAGTTTTTTAAAAACAACACCGACGAATTTAGCTTACGAAAAGAGGGAGATTATATTTTTGTAAAACAATAACGACGAATTTAACTTACAGAAAGACGGATTTTCTTTTTTAAAAAAAATATGTGTCGATTGAATCAGGGCGTGACACAATAACGTCCAGACCTAGGTCCGGGCTTTACGGTTTCACGTCCAGACCTAGGTTTGGGCGTGACGGATTCACCTCCTGACGTAGGACCAGACGTGAAATTGTTACCCCCAAATCTAGGTCTGGACGTGAAACCGTCACGTCTTGACCTAGTTCTGGACATGATTGTTCCACGCCTAGATCCAATCGACACATTTTTTTTTTCAATTTTTCCGTCATACATTGGCCATGGTTCGGGGGATCGATCTATACCGTTCTATAAATAACTAAAACTACGATAATTTAAATCTCTTAACAAATTACAAAAACAAAAACAAAATTCAAGTAATCAAGAGCACTTACATTGTCGAATCGTTGAACTTGGTGACGGAATTGTCGGAATTGAAGTGGTGGTGTTGGAAGTGAAACGATGACGACGGAAAAAATATATTTCAAAAAAGGTTTTTAAATTTTTGGTGAATGATTTTCTGTTTTGGAAATTATATCAAAAGAGGTGGTGTTGGGAGTTATAAAGGGAAAGTTAGAAGGAGGGGCGTTTTAGGTAGTTCATTATTTTTTGTCGACGTTATTTAGTAATTTGTCGACGTCGAATAGCAGGTTGGCTTTTTTTTACGGACCTTGAACATTCGGGCTTTATAAATAGAACATATTCTTATCCTGCTTAGCTCGTCGGCTTCTTCTCTTTCTACAAATAATTAGACACAATTGTAGTAAATCGCAAAAAGGAAAAATATTGTATATTACGTACTAAAACTGCCGGAAAGATATGTAAATAGTGAGGAATAAATATATATAAAATAAAGGTAAGTTAGACGCTTACCAATTAGTTTTTCCTGCTTACACAAGTGTCGCGATGCATCTTCCCATCGAAGACAAAATAGTGAAGCATAATTAATCTCTATGCCCTGCGACGTTGTGCCGCAGTTACCAAACCATCTAGCGAAATGCGGAATTGGCAAAGAATCGTAAAAGATAAGCCTCTTCTCCATTAATAATACCATGGGATTCAGCGCAAGATAATCCTTGATAGTCCCTAAAGTTTTGTCTCCATCTTGAAAGAAATTCAGGGAAAACAGGGAGAGTCTCGGGCCTCCATCCTCCAAGAGCAGCTATCTCCTTAGGAAGAGGACTAATTTTGTAACACCCCCATATACTAATGTAACACCCGCAAATGTACCCTATTTGTAATTAAAAAATATTATACGGATACTTTTCAGCGAAATTTAGTTTTAGTTTAGAATTAAATTTTCCGTGTCTAATTTAAAATTTCCGAGTTCGTATTTGGACTTTACGCGAGATTCCGAGTAAGTTACGTCTTAAGACGCTTATGGGCTTTTTCCCATATTTTTCCACTTACTCCTTCATATACTCCCTCACAACCCTAACTCCCTCATTCAATCTTCTTCTTCTTCCTCACCAAGTAAACCCCAAATCCCTAGCCTCCATATTTGATCCAACTCTAAATCATCGCTACTCATTCGTTACTCGCTTAAATTCTCTAAGGTTCGTCTTATTCCTTCCCTCTCATCGTCCTCTATCCGTATTGGTAATAAAATTACCGTCTTTCTCGCTTTTCAATTTATCCGTCTTTCTCAAAGGTGAATTATTTTCATCTTTTATGGTCTAATCATAGGTGGTGACCTTCAAGACCTCGACAAAGACTACTACTTAGTAGAGGAGGACCTAGACATCGAGTGAAGACCCGTAAAGGTAACGGTGAAGGGTTACTCGATATCATTTACGTGTTTTTATGTGTTTTCTATGTTAGAAATCGTATTTAGAATATGATTAGTAATCTTAGGATTTGTGATGTTGATGATGGTTGTTGTTAGTTGATAATTGATATGAGAATTGATGATTTGTGATGATAGATGATATTTGTGTTATGCCTTAGTGAAATTGTGAAATTCGTGTGATTTGTGCCTGCCAGACCAGGACGCTGGCAGCGTTCCTTGCTGCCAGTTTTTCCCAAGACGACTGCAGTTTTCCTGCACTGACCGCTTTTCGTAAAATGATCATATCTCCTTCGTTACTTGCTTGTTTTGGGCTTGTGACATACCGTTGGAACCGTAAGAGGATAAGCTATCACCTCTACTTAGAATATATGCATTTGGATGTCTAGAATTCTAGTTATGACCGTTTGAAGTGGACCCTGGTTTTAGTTGGTTTCCAAACACGTTGTTTTGGAGAGGGGATCTATGTTTCTTATTCATTATACTTCCTAAACTTGTTCTAATGCTTATGTATCACGTATTGATTCATTTTTATCATAGTTAAATTTATATAATTCCCTATTCTCATGTTGGTGACGTTTTTTGATGTGTCCCCCTTTGAGTGTTTTACAAATGCTACGGTTTGAGCACTAATTTTCTATGTGCTTTGTACTCTCATTCCCTTGGCTACCTCCACGTTCGTAAGGCTGGAATGTCGGAACGGGGAGTGTATCCTTACTTCTTAATTGCATGTGTTAGTGGGCATATGACGACGTTGTTGGGAGGCGAACACTTTGCGTTGGTCGACCCGGCCGTCAAATGTTGTATACTTGCGAGGTGGTGTCAACTGCATGTAGCGTACCGCTTGTTGTGAGGCTTGTGCTCTTTTCCGCCTCTTTCGTGAATGTCGACCGAATTTGGGGTACTCGGCGTCTATGATTGACCGAGTCTTGGATGCGAAATGTTTATCGCATGTCGAACCGAAAAATGTGATTTCGGGAGTTTGGCCAGATTTAGACTAGGACCGGATATTTATATCGTCGTTCTACCGGAGGAAATTAGTCTACATATACGAAATGTAATCGTGTATGCGTTCAGGGAAATGTTTATCCCGTGGATGCTTTTTAATCATACTTGCCATGTACACGGTGCTAGTGCGTGGCATTTGCCGTGAGAGAGGTCGTCAATGTATTTGTATGTTTGGATGGATGATTACATGATTGATTATTCGTGATCATTGGATGACTTGGCGTGGTTTGTTTGTCGAGTCTCAATCTTATCAAACTTATGCCGCTAACGGTGAGATGCAAGCTCTAGTGAGTGTATATGGTTGTCTAAGAGTGTCTTCCCCGAGTCTATTTATAATCTGATGTGTACAGTTCATATGTCGAGTTCTATCTTATCAAGTGTATGCCACTAACGCTGAGATGCAAGCCCTAGTGAGTGTATAGTTGCCTAAGGGTGTCTTTCCCGAGTCTTTCTATAATATGATGGTTACGGCTTTGTACTTCATATGCTCTTATCTTTATATATCGAATTGCCTATTTATCCTTCTCGTACTTCACATGTATATTTATATATGTATGCTCTTACTTTTGTATTTACGTTTATGTACGTTTAATGTGATATGGCTGGGAGAACCCGGAGTTACTCCCCACTGACTGTGGCGTTCATGTTTTTCATGGATGAACAGGTTGCTTGATTGGATGGCTTTTTGCTTGTGGTATTTTGGGTTCGGGTGTGAGCTAGCGGGCGTTGGCCTGGATGAATCACCTCTAGACGTTTATTAGCTAGTTTGCTAATCACTTTGATATTGATAACATTTTGAGAGACTTCGTCTCTTTGTAGTATGTTCTAGTTTTGTTTGTATTTATTTGACATTCCTCGTATTTCTATCTTGCATGTAAAAAGTTTTAAAAACACCGTATTTTTCCGCTATATAAATCACATGTTTGTTATGTTTTATTTCCGCATTCGCGAGGGTTGTCACAGTTGGTATCAGAGCTTAAACGCTCCCGACGCACATATGTGAACCCTAAAATTAAATTACTTGACCTTGAAATAATCAATGAGAGATGGGTAGACTTAAGGACCTAAGGTGGTAGTCTTTGGTGTACCTGATGTATGTTAGGTTGTAACTTGTTTGTTGATTGTGTTGAGTGAAGTTATGTTTATTTATATCTACCGTCTTAAGGTGGATCATGCGTTACCTAGAAGAAGTATCCTCTACCGAAGATTGAAGATTAACGAGCCTAATTGAAGTGTCACTAGTAGAATAATATTGTTTTGCGGCGTCATAATAGAGCCTATTTGCGGCGTTTTTGCTGTAGCAGCATTTAAGGGGGCCGCAAATAGAGAATTTATTTGCGGCGCAGAAAAAACACAGCAATTAAGTGCTATTTGCGGCTCTTTTTTTTGAAAAAACGCAGCAAATAGAGAACCAATTTGCGGCGTTTTTCTAAAGAAGAGCCGCAAATAGCCATTTATATGAGGCGTTATTTTTCAAAATGGAGCCGCAAATAGAGATACATAATAATCAACAGAAGACGCCTCATATTATCTAGATTTATGGATTTTTTTTCTAGAAATATTTTTTGTAATTGTTTTTTTCGCACATATATATACAAAACCCATGAGCAAAGTTTTTTGAAAAAATTTCGGCAATATTTTATTTGAATTTGGCTTGCCCAAAATTAAACCTGCAACAAAAACCATTTCCAAAATACCATTACATATAACCACAACTTCTATCCAATACGTTTCATTACAACCATTACCATCATCAATCTTCATAATTAACACCAATAAAACTATCAAAAGTAGGACGTTATGTCCACTAATCACCTAGAAAGTAAATTCTTACAAGGATAAGTCTTATAAAGATTCCTAGTACACACAATTGTTTAGTGACTAATTAATACACTGACTAGTGAAATATGAAGCCCACGTGTCCCGCACTTCATTTATCTCACAATTCGTGTACAACAACTCTTCTCCTTGTGAGTTGAAAACCTATGACATAACATAAAATATTAGTTAACAATGTTTATCAGTGGGTAAAAAAATATCATCAACCAAAAATCATCACCAAGTAAATCAATGTTACAGCATTAGACAAACAATTATTCTTCCAGCATCTTAAATTTATGACATGGCTTAAAACCCACTGTGCTTCAGTTTCTACAGTTACGTCTTAACCAAAGTCGATGACATGAGACTTACCTAGCGGTAGATCACTTGTAAATATCGCCTAACCGACCAGATTTTAAATTGAAAGTTATGCTTAGATCAGTAGACCATTACCATTTTGACAGGATTATGATTCTAACATGAGAGATTATGCTCTATGCTCAAACCGGAAGACCAAAGGACCATTTTGAAGACAATTACAAAATCGACTACATGAGACATACCTTCTCCAAATCACTTATCGTTGTGCAGTTCTTCACTATGTCATACATGAAACGCAAGACAAAATAGCCAGATTCCAAGCATCCATTTTGTCGAGGGCACTAACATATCATATAAAAATTTAGATGAGATTGTCGCAATTGGATACGAGTTAATAATATTAAATGAGCCTAGCTAAAGTATACTAGAATGAATCCATCACCTTAATAGATTTCCACAATGGTTCTTTCCTTTTCACCTTTATTTCACCACCCGACATTTTGTACCTTTTAAGGGCGCTACCATACAAAAATTTATAAGGTTAGTAATAAGTGACGCTAATGTAGGCTAAATAATTAAGAAAGCTTAAAATACTATATATTACTTGCCTGAGAACTACCATCTTCATATACAACTTGCGACCTTCTTTAAGGGTAACTGAGTCAAACTCATATATGGTATACGTCTGTGGACAAATAGCGAGTAGAACCCAATGCATACTGCATTTAGAAAATAAAAACTAACTCGGTTTACTAAATAGTTATCGGAAAAAAAAGCCAAGTGACTGATCTAAAATGGCTGTGAAAGTATAAGTATCCAGTTAGCAAATTGTTTAACCAAACCTTACTACTAAATCAGCGGTAAATAAAGTACCAGAATACAGAGAATCATCTAAAATGGCTAAAAGAACCAGTGTTACCTATCAATAATTGGGGCCATGATGAATTCATGGCCATTATGAACTGACTTCTGAAATGCATTAGCAATATACGCAATTGCAATCTCCGCTTTTTTAATCAATTTGGCATCTGAAGTTGCGTCAGGGCACAACCATCCTATCCGAGGTTGCGTAACGGTTTTCACCAGATCATCTCGAAGTGCCCTGCATATACATTTGTACATTATACGGGTGGTTTAGGTTTATGCATATAACACTAATTTAAATAAAAATCCAAATAGCTAAAGATAAATTACAAACACCTTATGAAAACTTGAATGATTGAGATATTAAGCTCACACCCTTCAAGAAATTTCCTAAGATCATCTTTGTATATTACCGTCTTTCCATCTATGTTGTAATAAAATAAGTCGACGTCCAAGTAAATGTTATAGGTCTCTCCATCAACCATTGTACCAACAAGTACATTCAACCATTGACAATCCGAACTTAAAGACTCCACCATGGGTTCCTCGGTTGGTGCTTTTGTTGGCGTGATCGATAATTTTGAATGGTGTGAGTTGCTCCCCATTACCTCAAGTTGTGAAGGCCGCGTGTCCTTCTGCTCACCCAACTAATGTAACATTATTAAAGGTAGGACATTTTATGTATATTAACATAATGAAAATCAAAGTTTGCATAATACATAATGACATAACGCATATGGGAAAACGTCACCTAATCGATCATATGCTAACCTGACAAATTTTATGCTCATAACAAAGCCTGTCCATATACTAAGAACAAAACCCGAACTACTCAGAACAAAACCTGAACATTTTTTAACTGACCAAAACATAAATGAAAGATATAAAATTAAAGGTATAAAGGACAACTAAAGAACCATTAATACCTCATTTTCAACTCTCACTAATGCAAGTGGCCACAATACAATACTTCCAATTGCATCCTTCAATATATTTAGATCATATGCAGACACCGGAATAGGAAGTGGAAGAGTCTCAAACTCTTGAGGAACAATCGTAACTTTTACCCTTAATTGATCAGATCCAACATAACCTTGATGACATAACTCTCCTGGAAATGCCTTGCCACGAGCTACCTCATACGTTACTCCACTGTGAGGGTCTTTTAGAATAAGGGCAAGTGACGTGTCGATCTACATTGCAGCAATTTGTTAGTTATAGCTTACCAGCAATATCAATATCGTTGACAACTAAATGCATGCTTAAAAAATTGTGGTTACCTTAATTTCCGGCATTAAAGAAGGTTATAATTTGCTTACTTCAACATTGTTCAGATTTATTTGATCAGCACCATGAGCACTTATATCGTCAGGTTGCTTCAAAGTGGACAAGCCCATTTCTTGCAAAACCAATGACACACTACTCCTAACTGCGCATTGCATCTCATTTTTAAGCTCCTCTCTTAGTTCGTTTTTCAAAGCCTCTCGGTCCTCTAACAATGTTTCACTTTTTCTTGAACGGCTGGTTTTGGCTGCTGCCCCAAATGCACGTTTCAGAGTCACATTAACTCCACCAAAGCCTCTAGCACGGCTTGGGTGATCATCCTTTTCACCAAAAGCGTAATATAAAGCATCTTGGTTACGATTTGGAACAAACTCGCCTTTGGCTTGCTTTCTTCTTAGCTCAAGCTAACATGAATTTAACACATAAAAATCAATTAGGATAATTTTACAATCAATTTGAACTAGGCAGAATCTTACGCATCTTTGAGCTATGAACTAACTTACGGATTTTTCAACTAGGCAGAATTAATGAAAAGAAGCTATGAGATATACAAAGCTAGTTGAGCTATGAACTAACTTACGTATTTTTCAGCCACTTCCTTAGTTTTAGGCTCAATGATAACATATTTTCCAGTTTCCTTATCTTTAATATGCATTGAACAGAACCAATCATCGGCTCGATTCGGTTCAACTGTGACGATAGAGGTCGTCTCTGCTGATACGGGAGTGCTTGTTGATACGAAAGTGCACTCTGGATAAAAGCCATCCTTGATCCAAGTCGGTCGAACTGTAGTATAGCTTTTTTGACCCAAGTGATGATGATGGTTATTCTTCTTCGCACACTCGATAGCCTTCTCACGCTTTCTCTGTAATAATGGAACAATAAGAAAAACAGAAAGCAGAATTAATAGAATTAAATCAAGTGAGATTTACAAATAAATGAGTAGTCTTTGAAGGATAATTCATTACCTTGGCTGGACTAGAGTTTTTAATTTGGAGAAAAAGTTTCCAATCTTCTATGTTTATATGTTTCCAAATCTCATGAGGCTCCCGTCTATCCTCGCCTTTGGTTCTTTCTCGAGTCTTAGTAATCCATCCACTTACCAATTTTCCTTTGAAATCCCTGAACCTTTTTGCAACTGCACTCAAGAAGTTCTTCTTCAATATCTCGTCGTCATCAGGGATGTGGAACAAAGTCTTAAAGAAAAAAAGCTACATCAAATCAATATCAACATACAAAACAAAAAGCAGAAAACGTATGTCTAAACTACACTGGAAAGCTAGAACCAAAACTACATTAAAAACCATAACGCTTAAATAAATAGCATCACACAATTAAAGCAACTTACCATTGTATTTTGCCATAACAATTTTCTCTTTCCAGCACTTACATCTTTCCAATTCCAATTAATGTTCAATTTTCGCATGCAAAACCCAATTTGTTTGCCATAATTTCCCTGCCATTTGCCAATGGGACGATTGTACTTATCAAACTCAAGTTTCATAGGCTCATCAGAATTCCTGAAACCCTTTGTCGCCGACCTTCCTTTGCATGAACCCTTGCCTTGTTTCGAAACTATAGGAGTTTTCAATAAGGCGGATAGAGTAATAGGCTTTACTATTTCTAACCCTCTCAAAGCAGCTGCATCAGCCATGAGCTCATACTCATCCATTCTACGATCTTCCTCCATCTCATCCTGATCTTCCACCTCATCAATGTCATCCTCAAGTTCGGGATTATAAGAGGCGTCAACATTGTAACTCCTATCTTTCAAATGATCGTAATCGTCATCGGCAATGTGCACTGGATCATCAATATTAGCCATGATTGACAACAGCCTAATAGATTTAAACATAAAAAAACTAATGTTTTCAACTTCTATAATATCATCGTACTTTATCATATAAGATGACTTATAGACTACACATACACTTGGAGTAATTTTTTATTTCAATAAAGCTGGAAGAACTTATGTCTTCTGGTTTGCAGTAACATGCTAGTTTTCCTACTGCTTTTAAGCTAGTGGTCCTACTACTTTTAAGCTTAAAATGGAAAAACTGACCAGTAGAAGACTAGCAGCAGCAGTAAAATGATTCACAAAATAAAGTCAGCATTTATTTAGAACTAGGACTATACCTGCCCATAATTAAGACTCATCCACGATAAATCCTTCTCTATGATCAGAACGAGTATATATAGTGTCAAGATCTCCAATATCATTCACATTATTTTTAGGATTTGAGAAAGGTGGAATGTCCTCGAAATCATCATACTCATCTTCATCAAGAACATCCCAACCGCCTAGAATTTGCCTCTTTCCATGAATCACAAGAGACCAACGATGGTCAGAAGGATCAAGAATGTAAAAGACTTGTTTAGCTTGTGATGCAAAAATGAATGGCTCATCGGTGTCTCGCAAACGATTCATATCTACTTGAGTAAATCCAAATTCATCTATACGGACACCAAGTTAAATAGGTTCGAAACCAATTGACTTGGGCGAGAGGGGTTGTCGTGGTAAGAACACATGCATCATGACATGAGAATCATGAGATTTCATACCACTTAACTTGAAATCACTCTTCGATGCGAGCCTTTTTATATTAGATGAGTACCCTGTAGGAACCTTGATCCCATATAAGCACTCACAAAATAATCGGTTTTCTTCTTTAGATAAGGTGTAACAAACTGGTGGAAGATAAAAGGATGAACTTTTTCCCTTCCTTGGTATATTCTTCTCAATTGGCCATAAATTTGTTCGAATCTTCATTTCCATCAAGTCATTACGCACTTTCAAGCCATCTTTTGTCTTCCCAGTAAAGTTGAGTAGTGTCCCCAAAAGTGCATCACACACATTCTTCTCAATGTGCATCATATCAAGACAATGGCGTACGGGTAAGTCTTGCCAATATGGAAGTTTCCAAAATATAGACTTCTTCTTCCAAAGACTCTCAAACTCTTTGGGCTTCAGAAACTTACCAAAAACTGTTTCAACACCTTTGACCCGCTCATAAACCTCTTTTCCAGTTAATGGTTTGCGAGCTACTTCTTCCTCAAGTTTTCCATTGAATGGTAATTTCTTCTTACGATAAAGATGAAAGCGTTTCAGGAACCTGCGATTATCCGTGTAGACGTATTTTCTAGAATGTGTCAAATATGTTGACTTCATATCATCCTCACATATAGGGCAAGGTTGTTTTCCCTTAACTTTATAACGCGACAGATTACCGTAGGCCAGAACGTCATTGATGGTACAAAAGAGCATTGCACGCAACGTGAAGTTCTCATTAGCATGAGCATCGAACACTGTCACACCTTCATCCCATAACTTCTTAAGATCATCAATGAGTGGCTCAAGGTACACATCTATGTCGTTTCTCGGTTGTTTAGGCCCTGATATTAGAAGTGACAATATCATGTACTTCATCTTCATGCACAACCATGGAGGTAGATTATAAATCACTAAAGAAACTGGCCATGTACTGTGTAAACTTCTCAAACTACCATATGGGTTCATTCCATCCGTGCTAAGGCCAAGTCTTAAATTTCTAACTTCATTTTTGAATTCAGGATACTTGTCATCAATAATCTCCCACTGAGGAGAATCAGCGGGATGTCTTAACTTTCCATCTTTCTTCCTTCGATCCTTGTACCACCTTAAAAGTTTGGCATGTTTCTTGATTGAAAAGAAGCGTTTCAAACGTGGTATTATTGGAAGATACCATAGAACCTTTGCCGGAGGATACTTCTTATTCAAATCAAACAAAAGCTTGTCTCCCAACTTGTAGCGTGATTTACCACAACGAGGACATTTATGTAAATCGACATACTCATTTCGATATAGTATGCAATCACTTGGACATGCGTCAATCTTTATGTACCCTAAATCTAAGGGACACAACATCTTCTTAGCATACTAGTTGGACTTAGGAAGTTGATTTCCTTTAGGGAACATGTCTTGCAAAACTTCTAACAATTCCGTGGAACTTGTGTCGCTCCAACCATCTTTGATGTTAGATAATGTTAACACAGCGGACAATTTAGTGTACTTATCACATCCATTATAGAACGGAAGTTCACATGCTTCGGTCAAACTTTCAAACCCAGAATGGGTACGAATCTGATCTTCAACTCCATCTAACATCTCATGTAATTGGTCATCATCCTCATCACCATCATCATCAATATTTTCCTCGTCAAGATCAACTCCGTTACCCTTATTCAAATTATCCTCATCAATCTCAAGACTTGTTTCGAGCTCCTGCTGGAGATGGTGTTCAGTTTGTATAAGGTTTTCATTTTCTACAAGTTGCTCGGAAAAATGATCATTGATGTTGGAATTTCTCCTATATACTCCTTCTTCACCATGCCATATCCAAATATGGTAATCTTGTCTAAATCCACGACAAATAATATGTTCTCTTAACAACTTTATACTATCAACCTTTGTCACATTGGAGCAATCCACACAAGGGCAATAAAACCCTTCATCATTTGTAGTGGTGGCATATTCTAAATCACTTCTACAAAATTCTTCAACGCCTTTTTGAAATTCTTTCGAATTACGTTTACCATACATCCAACTTCGATCCATTTCATGCACAACCTAATAAAGACACGCCAATCTAAACCCCCAAACTAAATAAATGCATCTGAAAGTCAATGTTCAGATTGCATATGTTAGCATACCCTTAAGAGAAACAAATGAGCCACACATGTCATTCTAAAGTCAAACTAAAAGTATTATCCATTAGTTTAGACTTTAGACAGTGGTAGCCGAATTTAACAATAAGTACTGTAGAGTAGCAATAAAATTAAACATGAATATAGCAGCATCTGTAAAATGAGGGGGTCATATTGAACCAAATCAAGTGGGCAGGTGGAGTTTAACAACAATTATTACGCTAGTTCACTCAATTCAGATATTATAATTTGATCAACGCTACTGTCTCCTCACTCACTTAGTTGTCTTCTATTATTGGAATCTCCTTATAAGCTACTTGTTTCCCTTGCTCTCCCGTGTCGCCTACATTTCTAATTGGTTTCACATACTCTGGGCTATTTCCACTAAGCTACTCTTACCGGAAACAAATGAGCAATACACGTCTTTCTAATTTATGACACAAATAACAACTATTAGTTTACGAAACTGATAGCCTATTGCCACTCAAGCCATCCCAACGTAATAACACGTAGCATTAAATGATATTGATTAATATCACCACGATACTTACCACATTGTATATAACGCAAAACTTTTGTAACTGTTTAGGACAGTTAAATGACAAACAATTGTTAATTAGCTGTCTACTTAATACTATTCCTTAACCTATAAGTCTATAAGAGTCTTACAAAATACAAAGTGCTTTGGTTTTACCATTTTTTTTGCTTAATCCTTATATATAATTTATCTATAGACTGGAGAGTAGTATTAAATTTGTACATGTACAAGTACAAATGAATAAGGCGTAACAATGAAGATAATAATTCAGAGAAAATAAGGACCAATATATTGAAACATAGTTTTCATGTTTGTAATTTTTCCTTCTTTTATGGTTCTCTTATGATATTATATAACATATAGGCTATAAAATCGATGACCTCACTGGCACGGTGGGGAATTAAAATGACATTCGGAGAAAAGCCTGTATCCATTGCATATTGTGCAACAGGAAACTCAATATTTTGGTAACGCAACAATGAGCAACAGAAACTCTATGAGCCATTTTTGTCATAGTTCACATATTCAATAGATCTTCAAATGCACTCCAACTTCTATGTTATTCATAACACAACTTCTATGTTGTACATATTATAATACTCCGAACAAGATTAGTCAAATACCTTTTAAAAATCTTGTTCATAACACAACTTATGTCCAATGTACACCAACTTCTATGCTGTTCTCTAAGGATTTACGCATGCCATTCACTTCAACAAAGTACTAAAGAGAGACTTTTAACATTGTATAGATAGACCACATTGAAAATTTGATATCATGTATGATTAAATATAACACAAAGTTCTCATTTAAGACGACCACTATTCGTGTTAAAATTAAGACGGATAAAATACATACAAAATCACCCCACTTATTTCATAAAATATACCACTTTGTCTTTATTACCACCATAATATTATATTTGACTCGTCTTAAGCTTAAGGCGGATAATACTCGTCTTAAGCAACACTTTTATAACACCAAGTCTTACTCTAATTATAATACAGCCTACCTCTTTTCATTAATATAGTCTCATCCTCCTCTTTCTTTCTACTTTGTAGTCCCCATCCTATTCCTCACAACTACCCAAATGTTTGTCTGATCTCACCATGTGGTCGGGAATAATAGAAACGATAGTATAATTGTATAATATTTCCCTTCACAACTACCCAGATGTTTAGGAAATAATTATATTTAAAATGAATCAAGTCAAAAATGCAATAACAGAACAAATCTCAACCATTCTATACCCCTACTGCTTCATAATATTACAAACTTGAATCTCGAACTTGATATTTGCTTACATATTAAAAAAAGAAATCATAAACCCTTCCAAAAGATAATTAATCCAAAACAAACATAAACCCTAATAATTAATCGAATTGTAAAGTTACATACCTAATTTTCGATTAATAGGAAGGCAGGATTAATTGAAGCTATGCGTTGAGTTCCGGCAAGGTACCCAGCGGGTGGTGAGGCAGGCTTAGAGGTTGGAGTGGTAGAAAGAAGTAAATTTCTCGATCAATGGTGCGGCAAGCTTAATACGATTGATTTTTTTTAGTAAAGTGGTTTCATTGATATGGAATATGGATATGTATGTGTTGAGTAATTAACATAGTGATATGGATATTTGGTAAATTGGGTGGTACGTTATACTGTGTGAATTTATTTTTAATTTTAAGTACATTCTATTTATTTGCTGCGTTTCTAAAGGAGAACGCCTCTAATAAGTTATTTGCGGCGTTTTATTGTAAAAAACGCCGCAAATAAAAAGATAGACTTTTTTTTAAAAAAATAATTTGCTGCTATTGAGCTAAAACGCCTCAAATAGAGAGCTGCAAAAAAATAATTTTCTACTAGTGTGTATTTCTTCATCATCTATGTTTTCTCTCGTTCTTAATGTATCATGCTCTCTTCCTTCTATCTAGGTGCTTCTTTCTCTTCCAACTTGGTTGACTCTTGCAAAATTACTCGTGATAGTTTCCTCCATCTTACCATTAGTACCCTCAACTTCCTCATTTAACATTTTTATGGATGTCATATCCATTTGTTTGTGGTATATTATACTTGGTCGAAAGAACTTTGAACTTTGTGGAATATTAGTGTTTGTTAGAATGAATTTGTGATTTGAGGAAAATGGTGTAGATCTAAATTCACCCTATAGTGGTGATTGGTTGTATCTCTAAGAAATGGTGGTAAGATAAGTTCGATGATTTTAATGCTAAATGCTTGCCATGACTCATGTGTGAATAGTTCATGGTATTTGATGGTGTAAGGTTGAATGAGTTGGCTATGACTTCTTAACTCATTAGTAATTTAGTCTTTTGGACTAAGAAGTTTAGTATTGTTTTGAAGACCATGCTTATGATATGTCTAATTGGTGTAAATAAGAAGTTTTGAATGATATCTTGAGGTGCGAAATACTTTTGAGGTTAACTGACGTCTTGTGGTTTTCTATTGTGTGTTTGTGAGTATAGGCTTGGTGGAAAAGCATTTGGCTATAGTTCTTGGATTTAAAGATATGATCTTATCTTATGGTATCGGAGACTCGTTTGAAGTAGTAAGGGTTCGGTAAGTTGAACCATATTACTTGAGGATTATAGATATGAGCGAGATTTGATGATGTGAGCTATGATGGAAATACCTTGGGACGTTAATGATGATGTTTGACTTGAGGTTGTACTTTGTTAATAATGAACTCGTGGGCTATATGATGTTGTTAATGACGTTTGTTCGGTGTTCTACCTTGTGGCCGTAGGAGTTGAAAAGAGATTGGTATGGAGAATTCCTTATTGGTTCTTCGGTTTTTGAAACCTTTGGGAATGTGTCAAATTATGGAGTTGAGAGAATGTTATTATGTTTAAGTTGCAATTCCGAAATTGGGATACCGTGTTATATGAAAGTATGGATGAATTGGGTTGTAATCGATTGGTTAAAACTAGGTGTACCTTACTCCGATGATTTGTGGTACGAGGGTCCCTTGTAGGAGACTTTTGTTATTGAGATGATTTGCTTTGCTATCGCCCTGAGTTTTAAAAGGGAATTTTGTGGATTAAACCTTAAACCTTTTTCTCGTGCCATCATCACTTTTCATTTCCATTCTAGAATGTTTTTGTCAAGATTGATCTTTAAGAAATCGCATGATCGTATCTTCTTTCTTACTCAGATATCTTCATAACGCTACTATCTGCTTTGTCCCTTCCTTGACCTCGTTATTTTCAGCGCTCCTCTCTTGCAATCTCGTGCCTTATTTATTCTCGTGTTCTCCTTGAGATTCCGTATCGTTTTCTATCTCGTTGCTCCTTCATCTTTTCTCTAGTGGATTGGGTATTCCATTTGTAAAGCTCAAAGAATAAGTGTAATGTATTTTGGAATTCTTAGGTTAGAATATGTGTCCTTGAATTGAGCAAATTTCATGTTGTATTTCATCATGGGAAATAGGACTTAAGCTCTAGGATGAATCCAAATAGTGATAATATATCCTCTCTTAGTGGTTTTAGATTTGGAGTTTGGTATGGTGGTGGTATTTTGAGAATTGAGTGGATCATGATAATAGTTCGTTGTTGCGAGATATTGGAATAGTTACCTTGGAGGTTATTTGGGAAATTGTTGTCTTAAATTGTTACGCTCTAAAAAGGAATCTTACTTGTGAAATTTAGATTTGTGACCAGATTCGAGGAATAATCTCATAAGCGAAGACCGATATGTTTCGAGTTTTAGATGAACTAGATGTATTGAATGGTTGTCTGATTGCCAAGTGATTGGTCATTTGTGGTTTGGAATTAGTAATTCTCTTTTATTCTTAAGGAATCATAGTTTGAGATTGAGAAATGTTCGTTGCAAGCTTGGATAGTGAGTCCTCAGTTGTTATGGATTATAGAGTTAGAATGGTGAACCCATTTATCTTGAGAATTAGTAACCACCATAGTTTGCGAATGTGACTATTTATATTTGAGGATTCGAGCGTAGTAATGATCGAATTAAGGATGTTATGGCGTATTAAAGAATCATTATAACCGATAATGGATTGTGGATTTTCCCTTGTCGTGAGACTTTGGATGAGGCTAGTTGGATCTTAGATAATTATGTTTGTTGCTTTGATTGTGTTTTGACTTTCGAGGATGAGAAAGTTCATTGTAAATTTAGGGTTAATGAGTTGAAGTTCAATGGATTAAAGGATTTCATGCGGTAAGTCCTTTACTTTGTGGTTGTCTAGCGATCATGTTTCCAAGATAAATATTTTGTGGTAGTTTCTAGTAAGAGGTTTTGATGAAACTAAGAAGATTTGATGTGCGTAATAAATCTTTCCATGTGGATGTTAAGTGGTGGAGTCTTTTTTTTTTTTTTTTTTTTTTTTATTCTTTTTACCGTGCCGATGGACCTTAGTAGATTCTAATTGGATTCGAATAATTGGGATTTGTTACTCGAAGTTTCGTGCTTATGGAATATTTTTGTAGGATTTCTGATGATTGAAAATGATGAGTTGCAAATTGGGTAAATTGCATTCTCTTGAGGATTTGGTTTATTAGTAGATTTAGTGATGTTGAATTCTTGTAGATCTTCCTGCTGACTTTATCTTGATCTTCCTATCCCAAAGAGTTCGATTTGTTTCGTTTTTGCGTGTTTTGTATATATTTTGTTACCCTGAATTGTGTGTGAAATGTACGAGTCGCTCTATGTACTTGTAATGTCCTGTTATTTGATTTTATCTTTGATAAAACCTTCAAATTTCCATATTATATTTCTAAATTAGCGTTTCAAAGAAGTCTAAAGATGGTTTTTTGTACCTCCTTTTTGGAAAAAAATAGATTTCTTTCGCTTTTATATTTGGATTTTACGTTTGGTTGGATGTTTGCACTTGTTATTTGAGACGTCTGATAACTAGCCCTACACGTACTAACACTTGTTTTGATTTTCGATTTCACTAATTCGACATTGATTTGATTTTTGATAGCTAGAGTTCTCGTTCGCGACGGGCACTCTTGTGATTCGTAAATAAAGTTTCGCACTTATGAAAAATTTCCTTAAACCGTTTTCGATAAGAACATCATTTCATAAATGTTTTTCCCTTATAAAAGTTTTCATATTAATTTTGAAAACCGATTCTTGTCTTTGATACTTTTGTTTCCTACTCTCAAGTTTCGAGGACGAAACTTTTTAAAAGGTGGGGTGATTGTAACACCCGCAAATGTACCCTATTTTATAAGTAAAATATTTTACGGATACTTTTCAGCGAATTTTAGTTTTAATTTGGAATTTAATTTTACGAGTCGAATTTAGAATTTCCGAGTTCGTATTTGGAATTTCCGAGAGTTTTCAAGTAAAACCCGTCTTAAGTCGTCTTTGACTTTTGGTTGACTTTTTCCCTTACACAACTCATACTCCCCTTAACCTATTTCATTCCAACACAACTCAAACATTTCTTCTTCCTTAAGAAATCCCAAAACCCTTGCCTCCATTTTGATCCAACCTTAGATTCGTCATATTTCATTCGTTTCTTGCTCAAATTCACGTAAGTTCGTCTTATTCTTCCCCTCTCATCTTCCTCTATCCGTATTGGTAATAAAATTACCGTCTTTCTCGCTTTTTAAATTATCCGTCTTTCTCAAGGTGAATGATATTCATCTTTTGTATCTAATTGTAGGTGGAGACTTTCTAGAAATCGATTAAAGACGCGAAAAGGTAACGGTGAAGGGTTACTCGATATCATTTACGTGTTTTACATGCTTCTATGTTAGAATTCGTATTTAGAATACGATTAGAAAGCTTAGGATTCATGTTATTGATGATGATTGTTGTTAGTTGATGATTGTTGATGATGATACTTGTTGTTTGTTGAGAATTGATATGAGAATTGATATGAGAAGTGATGATTTATGATAATAGTTGATGATGGTTGAGTTTAGAACAAATTGGAGTTGTCTTGACCCAAGTCACGGTCGTGAAACTCAAGTCACGAGCGTGAAATAGTGGCTGATCAATTACCCTTGCGTAACAGAGGGTTTCACGGGCGTGAAATACAAGTCACGGTCGTGACTTGTGCAGTTTCACTGCACTGACCCCTTTTCGTAAAATGATCATATCTCCTTCGTTACTTGCTTGTTTTGGGCTTGTGACATTCCGTTCGAACCGTAAGAAGATAAGCTATCACCTCAACTTGGCATTTCTGTATTTGCATATCTAGAACTCTAGTTATGACAGTTTGAAGTGGACCCTTGTTTTAGTTAGTTTCCAAACTTGTTGTTTTGAGATAAGATCTATGTTTCATATTTATTATGCTTCTTAAACTTGGTCTAATGCTTATGTATCATGTATTGATTCATGTTTATCATATTTACATTTATATAATGCCCTATTCTCATGCTTGGTGACGGTTTTTGGTATGTCCCACTTTGAGTCGGTTTTTACAAATGATACGGTTTGAGCACTATTTTGTCTTGTGATTTGTACTCTCATTCCCTTTGCTACCTCCACGTTCGTAAGGCTGGAATGTCGGAACGGGGAGGTATCCTACTGCTTAATTGCATGTGTTAGTGGGCATACGACGACGTTGTTGGGAGGCGAACGCATTGCGTTGATCGACCCGGCCGTCAAATGTTGTGTACTTGCGAGGTGGTGTTATTTGCATGTAGCGTACCGCTTGTTTGTGGCTTGTGCTCTTTTTCGCCTCTTTCGTGAATTATCACCGAATTTGGGGTACTCGGCGTCTATGATTGACCGAGTCTTGATGCGAAACGTTTATCGCATGTCGAATCGGAAACGTTATTCGAGAGTCTGGCCAGGTTTAGACTAGGACCGTATTATTATCGTCGTCCTACCGGAGGAAATTAGTCACATATACGAAATGTGATCGTGTATGCGTTCAGGGAAATGGTTATCTCGTGGATGCCTTTTAATCATACTTGCCATGTACACGGTGCTAGTGCGTTTCATTTACCGTGAGAGAGGTCGTCAATGTATTGGTATGTTTGGATGAATGATTATATGATTGATCATTGAATGACTTGGCATGGTTTGTTTGTCGAGTCTCAATCTTATCAAACTTATACCGCTAACGGTGAGATGTAAGCCCTAGTGAGCGTATTCGGTTGCCTAAGAGTGTCTTCCCCGAGTCTTTGTATAACATGATGGATTCGGATTTGTATTCCATATGCTCTTATCATTATATATTGAATTGCCTATCTATCCTTATCGTATTTCACATGTATATCTATATATGCATGCTTCTACTTTTGTATTTTCTTCTATTTACGTTTAATGTGATATGGCTGGGAGAACCCGGAGTTACTCCCCCCTGACTGTGGCGTTCATGTTTTTCATGGATGAACAGGTTGCTTGATTGGATGGCATTTTGCTTGATAGTTTGGGTTCGGGTGTGAGCTAGCAGGCGTAGTCCCTGGATGAAACACCTCTAGACGATTTTAGCTTGTTTGCTAAACACTTTTACTTTGTTAACATTTGGAGAGACTTCGTCTCTTGTTGTAGTTAATTCGTACCTTGGTTTGTAATATTTGACACTCCTCGTATATTTCTTCTTGCATGTATAAAAGTTTTTAAAAACTTCATATTTCCGCTATATAATTCACATGCTTGTATGTTTTATATTTCCATATTCGCGAGGGTTGTCACAATTTATGTCTTCTTGAGAAGAGAAAGAAGGAAGAAAAGAGGTGACAGCATTTTTTTGAATGTTATTTGAATGAATGTAATTTGGTGAAAAAGGAAATAAAGTTTCTTGGAAAATAACATCCCTACTGAAAATGATTTTGTTATTGTTGATATCAAACAATTTGTAACCTTTTTGACCAAAAGGATAGCCTAGAACTACACATCTAATAGCTCGAGGTTCAAGTTTGTCTCCGAACTTTTCTGCAGCATAGCACAAACTGCCTATGACCTTGAGATGATCATAATCTGGCCTTTGATTAAACAAGCATTCATGGGGTGTCTTCCAAGATTGAACAACAGTAGGTAATAGATTGATGATATGAGTTGCAGCTAACACCATTTCACCCCAAAATCTCTTTGGAAGACTACTTTGTATCCTCAATGCCCTAGCTACCTCTAAGAGATGTCTGTGCTTCCTCTCAACAGTACCATTCTTTTGAGGATTTCCTGGGATAGACCTTTGATGTATTATGCCATTGCTAGAAAGAAGATGACTACACTCATTCTGAACGATTTCAGTTCCATTATCAGTTCTCAAAATCTTGACAGATGTATTGAACTGATTATGAACATAGGAAAAGAAATCTGCTAATGCCTGTCTAACCTCAGTCTTATACTTGAGCAAGATTGTCCAAGTAACTCTACTAAAATCATCCACAATAGTGAGGAAGTAAGAAGCTCCATTAATGGATCTAATTCTATAAAGACCCCATAAATCCACATGAAGTAAAGCAAAAACAGTAGAACTTTGAGAAGTACTAATGGGAAATGGTAGTTTATGATGTTTTGCAAGCAAACAAGTGTCACAATGAAACTTGTCTTTATTATTAGAGAACACATTCTTGGGAAATACATGTTTGAGGGTAGTGATAGAAGTGTGCCCTAGCCTAGCATGCATAAGTGCTACATTAGTAAAATCAACTGTAGCAGAAAAAGAAGAACTATTATTAGAACTATGCTTAGGCCTGACACATGAGTTTGCAAGATGAAAAATGCCACCATTCTTCCTGCCTGTGCATATGATAGCCTTAGTTGAATTGTCCTGGATTAAACATCCATCAACAGTAAAGATAGCAGTTAGCTTGGTATCCTTAAGCAACTGACCAAGAGAAAGCAAATTGTGCTTAAAAGTTGGAATAAACAAGACATGATGCAATGTAAGCTTAGCATTAATCATAACCTCACCAACATGTCTCACTGACTTAGTTTGTCCATCAGGTAGAGTGACAAATATAGGTTAGGTAGCTGCCTTAGGTTAAAAAGACAGGAATGATCATGACACATATGATTAGATGCACCAGAATCAATAATCCAACTCAATGTAGTATTAGTAGTATTAGTAGTATTACTATCATAAGGAATCCTAGCACTAGAGGCAAGAATTATACCTGAGTGACTAGGTCCTGCAAAGTCCTTGAAAGTGTTATTGGTCTGAAGTTTAAAAATCTTCTTAGCAACTGCCTGAATGAAGTGAGGATCAACCATAGAATCAGGTGATGAAAAAGAAGCTTCAAATGGTGTCTCAGCAGAGAACTCAGATGTGTCAGTAACATTGGCAGCAAATTTCTTTGTCCCCCCATTATAAACCTGTCCAGAATGTGGCTTTCCCTTATTCAAGAGCTTCTTGTAATGCCAGCAATAATCAAGGCTATGACCAGGCCTGTTACAGTGAGTACAAAAGTAGGCTGGTTTGCCATACTTTGGCTTCTTGTTATCCTTTCTCCAGACATTTGTAGGAATATAATGAGTTCCAGGTGCAGCAATAATAGGAGAGTTATGAGGCACAACATTTACAGGAAAATGCTGAACTGCAGGAGCAGTAGGTGCCTGAGAAACTGCTAGTGCCATTCCATTATAATCAGGCCCTTTCTCATCAATTGAAATGCTCAATTGCACTTCTGTTTGGTGAATTTTAGCAAAGGCTTGATTTACAGTAGGCAAGGGATCCATGGCCAGAATTTGTCCCCTGATATGCTCAAATTTCTTGTGCAAGCCCATCAAGAAATCAATCAAATTATGTGCATTCTCCCTGTCAACTATCTTCTTGAGAAGTTGACAAGAACAACTGTTTATTGCAGTGCAGTCACACTGTGGTAAAGGATCAAGTGACCTCATATCTTCCCAAACTGTTCTTAAACGAGCATAATACTTAGCAACAGTCAAATCCCCTTGAGATATCTGAACAATTTCTTTCCTTAACTGATAAAGATATGGAGCATTCGACTGATTATAACGTTCATTCAGTTCATCCCAAAGATGCTTGCTAGAAGTGGTGTAACTGAGACTTTCAAAAATCTCATCAGATAGGGAATGCATTATCCATCTCATTACAGTATAATCAGTTCTAATCCAATCATGAAAGCTAGCATGTGACTCAGCAGGTTTAGCACATACACCATTAATGAAGCCAAGCTTATTTTTCGAGATTAAAGCAATACGAATGTTCCTTGACCAATGCAAAAAGGATTTACCAGAGAAGACATGAGGTGTGATCTGCAGTAGAGACTGATCACCAGACGTCAAATGCAGAGGATTGTTGTAAACAGAAGAAGAAACAACCTCTGGCATGGTGAATGAATTGTAGCAGCGGAAATTGATCAATTTGTTTGAATTAAATCAGCAAATAGATGAGAAATGCAGTTCTATTGAACGATTTCAGAAAGAAATTCGAAGAAAAAACTTGCAGTAAGAACAAATTGATTACTTAAAGTAAAAATTCTGTGATTTAGTGTAAAAAAATAGCTAGAATCGATGAAATTCAGACTGATCCCATGTAGAAATTCTATCAACATTCATAGAATTGTAGCTCGGAAGCCATTGATGAAGTATAAGAAAGCTTCAAACAATAGACTAAACAAGAGAGCTAAATAATGGAGAGGTTTTATTGATTGAGAGAAAATTACAAACTGAATTTCTTAACTTACAACAATGAATCAACTACTCTATTTATATTTACATAGGGTCAATTTGTAACAAACTTTGACTTGTAACAAACTTGGTTGACTAGTGTTGACTGATGTTGACTAGAGTAACAAAATCAGTTGCTTCATGGGCAAGTAACAGCCAGCAACTAATATACTCAACAACAATGCTTGGAGTTTATGGCGATAGGCCATCTCCCTTTCAAAGCAATACTAGATCATTTTTGGAAGAATAATGCTAGTCACGGATTATCTCTCTTATAACATTTTCAGCTCTCATATTCACCACTGATGGCTTCCTTTGTGTATTATGAAGCTCCATTGCAAAAGCAATTCATTCACCTATAGGTTGTAGCTACAAAAACAGCAGCAGTTACTCGAGTGATCCAAACCTATTACCTATCTGGCAAAAATTGTATTAACAAGAAAAGAATAATTCGTTGACTTATGAATGAGCGACAACTCAAGGAGGGCTGCATGGTGGTGGTGCGACATGGGGCACGCTAATGGCGTTGGTGGAATCGATCGAACATCAGTAGGATTTGGTGATTGAGATGCAGTAGGGTTTGGACGATCGAACAAGTGACGCGTAATGGGGAGTTGAAAACTTTTATCTGATATGTTTTTTTTTGGAAAATTGCCACTGTAAAACCCGTAAATGTACCCTATTTTTATAATGAAAATATTTTACGGATACTTTTCAGTGAATTTAAGTTTTAATTTAGAATTTATTATTCCGAGTCGAATTTAGAATTTCCGAATTCGTATTTGGAATTTCCGCGAGATTCCGTGAGAATCCCGTCTTAAGGCGAGTTTGACTTTTTGTTGACTTTTTCCTTACACAACTCATACTCCCCTTAACCTATTTCTTCATTCACACAAACACAAACATTTCTTCATCCTTAAGAAACCAAAACCCTTGCCTTCATTTTGATCCAACTTTAGATTCTTCATATCTCACTCGTTTCTTGTCGAAATTCGCGTAAGTTCGTCTCATTCTTCCCCTCTTACCTTCCTCTATCCGTATTGATATTAAAATCATCGTCTTTCTCGCTTTTCAAACTTTCCGTCTTTCTCAAGGTGAATTTTATTCATCTTTTATGATCTATTTGTAGGTGGTGACCTCCAAGATCCCGACAAAGACTATTTTCTAATTGAAGAGGAGCTTGACGAGTAGTGAAGACGCATAAAGGTAACGGTGAAGGGTTACTCGATATCATTTACGTGTTTTATGTGATTTCTAGGATAGAAACCTTATTTAGATTATGGTTAGTATGCTTAGGACTTGTGTTGTTGTTGTTGGTTGTTGTTAGTTGTTAATTGATATGAGAATTGATGGTTTGTGATGATAAATGAGGATTTTGTTGTTGGTAACTTGTTGGAAATTGATCGTCCTTGAATCCCGTGTGGGACGCAGGCTGCGTTGGGGGACGCAGGCTGCGTCGTGGTGACGCAGGCTGCGTCACTCGCTGCCGACTGAAATTTTCCTGCACTGACCCCTTTTCGTAAAATGATCATATCTCCTTCGTTACTTGCTTGTTTTGGGCGTGTGACATCCCGTTGGAACCGTAAGAGGATAAACTATCACCTCCATTTAAAATATCTGCATTTTCATGTCTAGAACTCTAGTTATGACCGTTTGAAGTGGACCCTTGTTTTCGTTGGTTTCCAAACAACGTTGTTTTGGAGAGGTATCTATGTTTTTTATTCATTATGCTTCATAAAATTGTTCTAATGCTTATGTATCATGTATTGACTCATGTTTATCATATTTAAACTTATATGATTCCCTATTCTCATGTTTTGTGACGGTTTTTGGTATGTCCCACGTTGAGTCGGTTTTTACAAATGATACGGGTTGAGCACTATTTTGTCTTGTGCTTTGTACTCTCATTCCTTTGGCTACCTTCCCGTTCGTAAGGCTGGAATGTCGGAACGGAGAGGTATCCTACTGCTTAAATGCATGTGTTAGTGGGCATATGACGACGTTGTTGGGAGTTGAACGCTATGCGTTGTTTGACCGACCCGGCCGTCAAATGTTGTGTACTTGCGAGGGGGGGTTATTTGCATGTAGCGTACCGCTTGTTATGAGGCTTGAGCTCTTTTCCGCCTCTTTCGTGAATGTCGACCGAATTTGGGGTACTCGGAGTCTATGATTGACCGAGTCTTGGATGCGAAACGTTTATCGCATGTCGAATCGGAACACGTTATTCCGAGAGTCTGGCCAGGTTTAGACTAGGACCGTATTATTATCGTCGTCCTACCGGAGGAAATTATTGCACATATACGAAATGTAGCATCGTGTATGAGTTCAGGGAAATGTTTATCCCGTGGATGCCTGTTAATCATACTTGCCATGTACACGGTGCTAGTGCGTTTCATTTACCGTGAGAGATGTCTTGTGTCGTCTTTGAATGCGTGATTTCATGATATTGTTCATGGTCATTGCATGATTGGACACCGTCAATGTCTTGGTTCGTGAATGGATGATAATATGTTGGATATTTTGTGATCATCGCATGACTTGACTTGGTTTGTCTGTCGAGTCTCAATCTTATCAATCTTATACCGCTAACGGTGAGATGCAAGCCCTAGTGAGCGTATTCGGTTACCTAAGAGTGTCTTTCCCGAGTCTTTGAATAACATGATGGATTCGGATTTGTGCCTCTTATGCTCTTATCATTATTTATCGTATCACCTATCTATCCTTATCGTATCTCACATGTATATCTATATATGCATGATTTTACTTTTGTATTTCCTTATATGTACGTTTGATGTGATATGGCTGGGAGAACCCGGAGTTACTCTCCACTGATTGTGGCGTTCATGTTTTTTCATGAATGAACAGGTTGCGTGCATGGATGACTTTTTGGATATGATATTTTGGGGTTCGGGTGTGAGCTAGCGGGCGTTGTCCCATGAAGTTTCACCTCTAGACGATATTAGCTAGTTTTGCTAAACACTTGTTCTTTGCTAACATTTTAAGAGACCCCGTCTCTTTGTTGTATTTTCTGCTTTTAGTTGTAATATTTTGGCACTCCTCGTCTTATTTAACTTGCATGTATAAATGTTTTTAAAACTACCTATTTCCGCAATATAATTCACATGCTTGTTTGTTTTATATTTCGGCATTCGCGAGGGTTGTCACAGTTGGTATCAGAGCTTTGATCGCTCCCGACGCAGACACGTGAACCCTAACTTAAACTACTTGACCTTGAAATAATAAATGAGAGAGTTGGGTAGAAGTTAAGGATTTTAATTGATAGTCTATTTGTTTATGCTAATTGATAGGAGTAACTTAATTTGTTTTTGTTTCTTATGAAGATGGTTAAACCGCGAGTAGCTGAGAATGTTATGATGGAAGCTCTTGCTCCAGTGCTGAAAAATCAGCAGGATGTCGCTTTAGCTAATGCCAACCAAGTTACCCCTAGAAGGGAGGACAACCATCAAGGTGTCTATGCTTGGGTGGCGGGACAAATTGCAAGGAATAAGATTGTGCCATATGGTGGAGAGCCGGATCCTACGGAGTTATCCGATTGGTTCCGGGAGATGGAGAAGCAGTTTGATCTTTACCAAGTCCGAGAAGAGGACAAGGTGAGGATTGCAAAGCACTTTCTGGTGAGGGAAGCCGACAACTGGTGGGCTATCACAAGTGCCACCGCAACTCTTGAAGAGGACTTTACATGGGCTTGCTATAAAGCTCTTGTGGAGGGTAGATTTTATCCTAAAGACCTTAAACAGCAAAGGCTTAAAGAGTTCATTGATTTTAAACAAGGCAACCTATCGGCTCAAGAGTTTACTACGGAGTTTAATAAGCTCGCTCATTTTGCGCCGAGGCTTATCCGTGATGATGAAGACCGTGCATTCTATTATCGTAACAAGTTAAATGCCGTTCTGCAAAGTAAAGTGAGAAGGGGTACTGCGTCCTTTGGAGATCTTTACGATGATGCTTTGTGGGCCGAGAATTCAATGAAGGCTATAAGGGATGAAGCCTTGATGAACAATCCCTCTCCTTCGTATGCTCCTAGGCCGAATGTTTATGGGAAGAGGTCGTTTATTCCGTCTTCTTCTAATTCCTATGCTAACAAGAAGAGGTTTAATCCTCCTTCCAATGCCTATTCAAGGAATCCTGCTCCTTTCATTCCTAGAGCTACTTCAAATGTGGCTCATAGGCCTTATGCTCCTCAAGCTCAAGGTCGTCAATGTAATCAGTGTAGACAACCATACCATCCTGGTGTGCCATGTTCCAACCGAGCCTACATTTGCTTCTTTTGTAGGAAGGGTGGTCATCGTTACGAAGATTGCCCCGATCGAAAGTTGCCCCTTCCTCCTCCTAAACCTAAGGGTTCAATCTTTGTCATGAGCCGTGCTGAGGCCGATGCTCATCCCGAGATCATTACGGGTATGTTCTCAATCTTAGAGCAACCGTGTCTTATTTTATTTGATACCGGTGCTTCTATGTCTTTTGTGTCATCAACCTATGCTTGTAAATTATCTATCAAGCCTACATCTAGTGAGGATACTCCTATATCCTTACCATATGGAGATATTATCTCTTGTTCAACTCTTTACCCAAATGTACCAATTTTAATTTCGGGTTCTACCTTTCCCGCGAATCTCCTTAAGTTTCCTCTAGGAGAGTTTGATATTATTTTAGGTATTGATTGGCTAGCTATGTATCATGCTAGGTTCGAATGTCGTGATCAAAAGATTTTCTTAAAGAGTCCTTTAGGTGTTAGAATAACCTATAAGGGATCTCATCCCCGTAAAGGTGTGTCTTTAATTTCCGCTATGAAATTGGTAAGTATGGTTAGAAAAGGTCGCCAAGCATTCTTGTGTGTTGTGACTTCTTCAAATACCTCTTTGCCAAGTATCGAAGATGTGCCTATAGTTCAAGAATTCATTGATGTATTCCCCGAAGATTTTCCCGGGATTCCTCCCGAGAGAGATGTTGAATTCTCTATTGATCTTGTTCCTTGTTCTGGTCCAATTGCCAAAGCTCCTTATCGTATGGCTCCGTCTGAATTGAAAGAGTTAAGGAAGCAGTTGGATGATATGATTGAAAAGGGTTTTATTCGACCAAGTGCCTCTCCTTGGGGTGCTCCCGATCTTTTTGTGAAGAAGAAGGATGGTTCTATGAGGTTGTGTATCGATTATCGTGAATTGAATCGGATTACAATCAAGAATAGGTATCCTTTACCTAGAATTGAGGATCTGTTTGATCAATTAAAGGGTGCTTCTACTTTTTCGAAGATTGATTTGAGATCTGGTTATCATCAAATTCCGGTTAGAGATGTTGATATTCCAAAGACCGCTTTTAGTACGAGGTATGTCCATTATGAGTTCAAAGTAATGCCATTTGGATTGACGAATGCTCCTGCTATCTTTATGGATCAGATGAACCGCACATTTAGTGAGTATCTTGACAAGTGTGTGGTGGTATTCATTGATGATATTCTTATTTTCTCCAAGTCCGAAGATGAGCATGCTATTCAATTGAGGATTATTTTGGATGTTCTACGTCGTCAGAAGTGGTATGCTAAATTCTCTAAATGTGAATTTTGGTTACCTAAAGTGTCCTTTCTTGGGCATGTGATTTCTAAAGAGGGTGTAATGGTGGATCCTTATAAAATTGAGGCCGTTGTTGATTGGAAGAGTCCGACTGACATTAGAGAGATTCGAAGTTTCCTTGGTTTAGCTGGTTATTACCGAAGATTTGTCAAGTATTTCTCTAAGCTTGTTAGACCTATGACTCAGTTGTTGAAGAAGGAAACCAAATTCCTTTGGAATGAAGCTTGTGAAGCAGCGTTTCAAGAGTTAAAGAAGAGGTTAACTACCGCTCCGGTGTTGACTTTGCCTGAAGATGGAGTAGACTTTGATGTCTATTGTGATGCTTCAAAAATGGGATTAGGTTGTGTTCTTATGCAAATAGGAAGGTGGTAGCTTATGCTTCAAGACAGTTGAGAGTTCATGAAGTGAACTATCCTACTCATGATTTAGAATTGGCCGCTGTTGTTCATGCTTTGAAAGTGTGGAGACATTATCTTAATTGGAGTTCATTGTCGTATCTTCACCGATCACAAGAGTTTGAAGTACATATTTACTCAAAAAGAGTTGAATATGAGGCAAAGAAGATGGTTGGAATTGGTGAATGATTATGATTTTGAGTTGTTATATCATGAAGGGAAGGCTAATGTGGTTGCAGATGCTCTTAGTAGGAAAGCTTCTCATGCTTCTCATGCTTTGCATGTATTACCTGTTGATCTTTGTGCCGAGTTTCGAAGATTGAGTTTGGAGTTTGTAGAGCGTGGATTTGTTCATATTGGTGCTATGATTGCCGAGCCTGTGTTTCTCCGTGAAATCCGTGAAAGCCAAGTTGATGATCTTACCTACAAGTCTATTCAAGCCAAAATTCTTGAAGGTAAAGGTAAAGATTTCAAGTTTGATAATGAAGGTGTCCTTCGTTTCCATGGTCGTTTATTTGTTCCTAATGCTCTTAATTTGAGGAAGCGAGTTCTTGATGAAGCTCACCTTTCCCCTTATTCTATTCACCCTGGAGGTGATAAGATGTACAAGGATTTGAAGCTACAGTTTTGGTGGCCGAACTTGAAGGGCGATGTTGTGTCATATGTTGGTAGATGTCTTACTTGCCAACAAGTGAAGATTGAACACAAGAGGCCCGATGGATTGCTACAACCGTTGGATATTCCACTATGGAAGTGGGAATCTATTTCTATGGACTTTGTTATGGCTTTGCCGAGAACCGTTGGAGGTAAAGATGCCGTTTGGGTTGTTGTTGATCGTTTGACCAAGTGTGCTAGATTTATTCCAATCAAAGAAACTTGGAATTTGGATCGTTTAGCAAAGGCTTATGTTGATGAGATCGTTAGATACCATGGTGTTCCTATGGAGATTATATCCGACCGAGATCCGAGATTCTGTTCGAGATTTTGGAAAGCTTTACAAGAGGCCATGGGTAGTAAGTTGTTGATGAGTACTGCTTTTCATGCTGCTACGGATGGTCAGACTGAGAGGACTATTCAGACTTTAGAAGACTTGCTTAGGGCTTGTGCTCTTGACTTCCAGTCTAGTTGGGAAAAGAGCTTACCGTTGGTGGAGTTTTCTTACAACAATAGCTATCATGCATCTATCAAGATGGCTCCATATGAAGCTCTTTATGGAAGGAAATGGCGGAGTCCTATATGTTGGAATCAATTGAGTGACAATCGTGATTTAGGCCCCGATGTTCTTGTTGAAACCATTGATAATGTGAAGGTCATTCGAGATAGAATGAAAGCCGCTCAAGACCGTCAAAAGTCTTATGCCGATATCCGAAGAAGGCCTTTAGAGTTTGAAGTTGGTGATAAAGTGTTCTTGAAGGTATCTCCAATGAAGGGTGTTAAAAGGTTTGGTGTTAAGGGTAAATTGAGCCCAAAATACATTGGACCCTTTGATATTGTAGAGAGGATTGGTGACGTTGCTTATAAGTTGGATTTGCCGCCGAATTTAGCTAAGGTTCATAATGTTTTCCATGTTTCTCAATTGAGAAAGTATGTTAGTGATCCAAGCCATGTATTTCAAAAGGAATTGCCCGAGTTTGAACCGAATCTATCCTTTGAAGAGAAGCCGATCCGCATTCTAGATCGTAAGGATAGAAAGTTGAGAAGTAAAGTAGTTCCTTTGGTGAAAATCTTGTGGAGAAGTGCAAATGTCGAAGAAGAGACTTGGAAAACCGAAGCTTCTATGTGTAGTAAATATCCGAGTCTTTTCGAGTAAGGTAATTTTTATTTTTCCTCAAGTTTCGAGGGCGAAACTTTTTAAAAGGTGGGGTGATTGTAACACCCGGAAATGTACCCTATTTTTCTAGTAGGAATATTTTACGAAATCTTTTCAGTAAATTTAAGTTTTAAATTAGCTTTTTATGTTTCGAGTCGAATTTAGAATTTCCGAGTTCGTTTTTGGAATTTCCGCGAGATTTCATAAAAATCCCGTCTTAAGTCAAGTTTGACTTTTCTTGACTTTTGAGTCGAGTTTGACTTTCTTGACTTTGGAAACCGTCTTTGACTTTTTCCTTCATAACTCACACAACTCCCTCCTTAACCTAAATTTCATTCAACACAAAATCAAACACAAACACAAATATCTTCCTCCCTAAGAAATCTCAAAATTTCCCTCTTTGATATCGATCTTAGAATTCGCGTAGCTTCTTCGTTCTTTGATAGAATTTACGTAAGTTCGTCTTATTCTTCTTCCCTAACCTTCCTCTATCCGTATTGATATTAAAAGTATCGTCTTTCTCGCTTTTCAAGCTTTCCGTCTTTCTCAAGATGAACTTTATTCATCTTTTTACGATCTATTTGTAGGTGGTGACCTCCAAGATCCCCACAAAGACTATTTCCTGATAGAAGAGGAGCTTGACGATTAGTAGAGACGCTTAAAGGTAACGGTGAAGGGTTACTCGGTATCATTTACGTGTTTTACATGTTTATATGCTAGAAATCGTATTTAGAATACGATTAGGAAGATTAGGATTCATGCTATGATTGATTAATGATGTTATATGATGAATATTGATGATTTATAATGATTGTTGATGATTATTTGAAGTATATATGAGAATTGGATTGAATTGGTTAAGTGAGCAAGGCTCACGGGTGAAGAGGTGCTCCCAGCCGGTCGACCGGCCGCCGGTCTGACCACCGGTTGGGAATACATCAGTAACATTTTTGGGAAACTTGGTTTTTGCATGATGAGGTGCTCCAGGCCGGCCCACCGGCCACCGGTCCATCCACCGGCCTGGAACACATCAGTAAGGAGGTTTGGATTTTTGGTATTGTGTTCTGTGCCGGCCCACCGGCCGCCGGTCCCTTGACCGGCCCAGACCACATTTCTCTGTTTTTGGGGATTTTTGGTTTTGCCCTGTGTTCTGTGCCGGCCCACCGGCCACCGGTCCCCTACCCGGCCTGGAACACGGCTGTATGCTTTTCCTTTAATTTCTAAAACTCGTAATTTATAATAGTTCGCATGATCCGTTTATCGTATAATTTTACGTAGAGTCTTATAATATTCATGTTTTGGATATATGATATCTTATTCGCTTGTATCACATGTTTCGTGACGGTTTTCGATATGTTCCCACTTTGAGTCGGTTTTTACAAATGTTACGGTTTGAGCATTATTTTGTCTTGTGCTTTGTATTCTCATTCCCTTGGCTACCTTCCCGTTCGTAAGGCTGGAAGGTCGGAACGGAGAGGTATCCTACTGCTTAAATGCATGTGTTAGTGGGCATATGACGACGTTGTTGGGAGTTGAACGCTATGCGTTGATCGACCCGGCCGTCAAATGTTGTATACTTGCGAGGTGGTGTTATTTGCATGTAGCGTACCGCTTGTTATAAGGCTTGAGCTCTTTTCCGCCTCTTTCGTGAATGTCGACCGAATTTGGGGTACTCGGCGTCTATTTGATTGATCGAGTCTTGGATGCGAAATGTTTATCGCATGTCGAATCGGAACACGTTATTCCGAGAGTCTGGCCAGGTTTAGACTAGGACCGTATTATTATCGTCGTCATACCGGAGGAAATTAGTGAACATATACGAAATGTGATCGTGTATGCGTTACAGGGAAATGCTTATCCCGTGGATGCCTTTTAATCATACTTGCCATGTACACGATGCTAGTGCGTTTCATTTACCGTGAGAGAGTCGTCTTTGTGTCGTTGTCTTTGAATGCGTGATTTCATGATTGTATTCATGGTCATTGCATGACTTGACACCGTCAAGGTCTTGGTTCGTGAATGGAGGATAATATGTTGGATAGTATGTGATCATCGCATGACTTGACTGGTTTGTCTGTCGAGTCTCAATCTTATCAATCTTATACCGCTAACGGTGAGATGCAAGCCCTAGTGAGCGTATTCGATTGCCTAAGAGTGTCTATCCCGAGTCTTTGAATAACATGATGGTTACGGTTATGATTTCCACATGATCTCATCAATCTATCGAATTGCCTATCTATTCTTATCGCAACTCACATGGATATCTATATATGCATGATTTTACTTTTGTATTTCCTTATATGTACGTTAAAGGTGATATGGCTGGGAGAACCCGGAGTTACTCCCCACGGACTGTGGCGTTCATGTTTTTCATGAATGAACAGGTTGCTTGCATGGATTGACTTTTTGGATATGATATTTTGGGGTTCGGGTGTGAGCTAGCGGGCGTTGTCCCTGGACGATTAACCTCTAGACGATTTTAGCTTATTTGCTAAACACTTGTTCTTTGTTAACATTTTGAGAGACTCCGTCTCTTTGTTATTTTCCGCACTTAGTTGTAATATTTTGACACTCCTCGTTTTATTTAACTTGCATGTATAAAAGTTTTTAAAAACTACCTATTTCCGCACTATAATTCACATGCTTGTTTGTTTATTATTTCCGCATTCGCGAGGGTTGTCACAGTTAATCTACCCCTTCTAACAATCCTAGATCCCCTTTCAACCCTAGAAAGGAATTTAGCTACTCATAACGATATAAACAACAACAATAATAATTAAAGTAAACATGATTAACAATTATGAAAGGATGAATAAAGAATAATTAAAGAACTAGAAGGGAATTAAATAAATAACTAAGAAAGATTGAGAATACCGATTACAAGCTTGAACTAAAGACAATCGTCTTTGATGAAATAAATCCGGAGGCAAAGTAAACTAAATTAGGTTTTCTAATTTAAAGCAATAAAGCATTGAAAAGCATAAGAAAGTATATGAGACGAGCTTTCTTTTTATATTACAAAAATCTAACAAATTAGGTTAAAATTAAGGAAAACACGAAAATCCGCCGAAATAATGACTTGCAGAAGGCCCTTGCTCGATCAAGCAAGGGCCTTCTGCTCGATCGAGCAAGACCTGACCACGACTCGGTCGAGCACGGTTGTCCTGCTCGATCGAGTAGTCCTTCATTTAGCTTCGTTTCTTCATTTTTCTTCCTTTCTTGTCTTTCATTCTCGATTCTTCTTGATTCTTCTCGATTCCTGTGCTTATCTTTCCACGATCCACCTCCGCCATGCTCCATATCTACTCAAAAAGCTCCAAATGCATCCAATCTGCATTAAAACATAACAAAAGCGGCAGAATCGATATTCTAGCTAAAATAGCATAGAATAAGCTAGGAAAGACGGTAAATCGAGTTAAATGTGTCTAAGGGAGGCATAAAATATGTATATAAATAATGATCATCAAACTCCCCCAAACCAATCCTTTGCTTGTCCCTAAGCAAAGCAATCAACACATACAAAGACAAACATACAAATGGTGAATGAAAAACTCAAAGCTAATGTTAATGCACATACAAATCCCAAGCTATCCATATCTATAACAAAGTAATGACCAAGTTGTACCAATAAAAGAAATTCAAAGGCACGAGAAAGTAGAAGACGCAGCTCATATTCCAAGATTTTACATGATACCGTAGTATAGACAAAAACCAAATACCTTTCACTCTTGCAAGGCTCAATTTGTCGGATTCTCGCGGATTCACTCAAGCACTCATAAGTTTATTTAAAGGTGAGTTTTGTGAAGATAGAAAGAAATAGAAACACTCACTCAACTTATGAAACATGCATGCATTCTAATGTGATAACAATTTCCCCAACTAATACGCATTCGCTATAAAGCACATGAATCAGGACAAAAGGGAGGCTAATGGGTGAAGGTATAGAAATGGATTGTGCCAAGGCACGTATGGAAATGTGGGGCTAAGACCGGTAGTCGCAGCGACACGTACCAAAACAAATCTACAAGACTAGCACAAACCACCACCAACTAGAGAAATCATCTTAAACTTTGATAATACAAGAGAGATATCGATATTGCTCTCTGAAAAATGGATTAGACTCTAGTAAATTCCCCTTCATTTTCCCTTGAATAGCTCAATGAAGCAACAAATTTTCCTTTCTTTTTTTTTCTTTTTCTCTTTTTCTTCTTTTTTTCTTTTCATCATTTTTTTCAAATCAAATCATTTTTTTCTTTTCTTCATCATTTTTTTTTTCTTTTTCTTTTGCTTCACAACTTTTCTCAACAAAGGGAATAAATGACACAATTGCCAACATACTTGCTACACCCAATGATATTCTTTCTGAAATCCCGACCCAACCATAGTAGACAAGTAGATAAGAAAAACATGCAACTGCGACTGTCCCGATAAGGTAGGCAAGTTCTAGGAATGTAGCTATTAGATAGGTTATGAAACAGGCTACATAGGCTCAAATAGGCTATACATGAAGAACTCAATAATAAGGGTATAAAATCAAGTCTTTTTTGCTATGTGAGGCTTATTTGAACAAAAAGAACCACCTTTCATCATGCACTTATTAGACGAACGCGTATAGTATCAAGAAACAAATGTCACACTTATGCAATTTGATGTTACACATTCCACAAGGAGTACCACACTCAAGCCTAAAAACAATGAGACCAGTTTATTGATATTCCTCGCCTAGGAAGCTCTAAAGACCTCAGAATTTTAAGTGGTTTACCAACAAAAATTGCCAAATCTAATTAGCATAAGGTATGTCAAAAACGGTCAAGACTTGTATTATGAGCTTTGTTTTCAAAAATAGTAAGTCAAAACAATGTACATGGACAACTTATTTGGGATTCAAATGCAGAAACAATGCAAATTATCATCATTGTTATTCAATTCACCAAGACTCGACCTAATAAAATAAAAACATGTTTTTGGATTTTGTAAATTTTTCAATTTTTATGGATTTTTTTCTTTTTAAATAAACTAAACACACAACATAAATAAAGACTCTCCCCCAAACCTAAATGTCACAGTGTCCTCATTGTGACGCTAACAGCACAACATCACACAATCAACCAACAACAGCAACCTAAAGGACACTACTAACAAAAGGGAAAAGGGAAATAACTAAAAGAAAATACAATAAAAGAAAGTACAAGGATAGATAATACCAGCTTATAGACATAACTTCCCCCAAACCAGCTGCAAAATGGGGGAGTAGTGACCAGCTGCCACTACTGCGCCTGATCATCATCATCATCATCATCGTCGCCCCTCTCAGCAGCACCAGAAGAAGAAGCCCGAAACGGGTCACCAAACCCACCAACTGGAGCATCCGGTTGGATAGGAGTATACCAAGAACGACCCAGGCAACCATAATCGTGACTAACCTCCTGGGAAAACTGCTGAGGAGTCACCCCATAATTATCAAACACACCAGTCTCATCACCCGGACCTCGGTAGTAGCTCGGCGGAGTCCAACCAGCAGTGGCATTAAGATCGGTCCGCATGAGGTTCTCCCAAAGTCCCCTCATCACCAAGTCATTGTTAATTCCTTGGTGAATCCTAATCTCCCTCTCTAAAGCTGGATCATAGGTGTAAGCAGGTGGAGGGTAAGGGTAAGGAGCTGGGGTGGGTGCAAAGCGTGGAATCGGGGTGGTGGTAGTCTGAGCAGAAGTAGATGGGGTAATCCGCCGACGAGGTCGACGGTTCTCGGCCAAAGTAAAAACAAGCTCAGGTGGAACCACATAAGAACGAGGGGGAGGGGTAGGTCCAGTCTCAGGATCATGGGTAGACAACCGCTCCGTAGAAGGGAGACGGTTATCGGTATCAGGAAGAGCTATCCACTGGGTCCCCCGTACTCGCCACTGAAATATATCGTTTCCTAACGCATTTATCCAGCAAAGGGTGTGGCGTAGGTACTCCTCGTCCACTCTAGGGGCATGAAGCGGGGTCATTGGTGTGTATCTACGGTCGCCCCCAAACTCAGTAAGTCGCCTAGCCAACCTAGTGACCCAGGCACCACAATCTAAGGAATGCTGGGTAGCGGAAGTGATCCTCCAGAAAGCAAAACACACCAAACCAACCGGATTGAAATAAAAATCATTCTCATGCATGGGGTTGAGGGTAGAAGCAAGTAATAAGACCTCATGAGAATTAAGCTTACTCAGGTCCTTCCTAGCAAATAAAAGGAGGCTAAAGAAACGCAAAAACAACCTTAGACAAGGATGTTGCACATCATTGACCGCCATGGCATTGACACGTGCCTCAGGAAGACCCGTAAATAAACGAAAATATTCAACGGCTTGAAAGCCGGAAGGAACAGCAATAAAAGTATCATCGTCACCGACAGAAAGACCCAAATGATTCGCCAATTCGGCGTAAGTCAACACAAAATCCCGATTAAGCAACCTAAAAGACACACTTTCATTGGTCTCGTCCCAATCATAGGAACTGAAAAATTCTAGTGTCAAAGGTCGGTATGAAAGCTCATTTAGGGAATATAGCCCCCCAAACCCGATTCGGTGAAACATAGCAAAGATGGCATTCCCAAAACCGAGTGAATCAAGAACGTTGGGGCACACACAGCGAGTAGGGTCCATAGGACGACCCATAAGCAAAGCAAAGCGGTCATGCTACTCTTGTGTGTTGAAGACGATCCACGGGTAATCTGGGTTACCCGGAATCGCCTCTACTTCGGGTTGTCGAACAAGACGCGGTGCTCTACGACGCTTACTAGTTCCTTCTTGCCTAGACATAGCTAATTAAAGTAAATAAAACACAACAAACACAACTTATACGCTCAAAAGACGGATTAGCAACCCTAATTCGAAAAAAAATTCAAATTTGAGTCTAAAACGCAAGAAAGACGGAGCAAATAGCAATGTAATAGTGAATAATTACTAAATAACAAAGCTAGGAAGCAACAACAACAAATTAGAAGCACAAAATTTGAAGAAATAAGAAACAAACCCTAAATCACGTTTTGGGCAAAATAAGGGAGCAAGAACACCGATTTCTTCACAAATTGAACTTGAAACAAGTAAATTAATGTTTGTTGATGCTAGCTTGATGATAAAATGATGTTTTGAATGAGTGTGAGGGAGTGTTATGAGAGAATAAGGATGAGGGAGAAGGAAGAAGTGCCGAAATATGAAGGAGAATGAAGAAAAAATTGGGAAAACCTGCTTATTAAGCCTGCGGACCGGTCCAGACCGGCCGACTCGATCGAGCAAGAGCAGCTTGCTCGATCGAGCAACCTGGATTTTCAAGTTTTTCGCCTTTGCTCGAGTGGCTGATTATTTGGTGCATCAAAAACTCGATCGAGCACGGACTTATTCGGTCGAGCAACCTGTGATTTTTAGCTTTCCTCATTTTTCTCCTTTCTCTCTTTTCGTTTCTTCATTATTAAAGCGATTTCTGATTGTATTAGCTGTAATCACTCAATAAAATTGTTAGATCGCTCCCTCACCGCACTCCATAAAGCACAACTATATTAACTATCCAAACTAAATCTAATTAAACTATGACATTAATAATTAGGCTAATCGAAAAATAAAATTTACAAATGAAATACAAGTAAATGCCGGGTTGCCTCCCGGTTAGCGCTGGTTTATATCGGTCCCGCTCGACCGTGGTACCTCAAAGTCATGGGGATTTATCAGGAGTGAAAAGGTCTACGGCTTCTATCACTCCAATAAATGCTCCATCATAGTAGATCTTCAAGCGTTGACCATTGACTTTGAAAACCTCACCCTTGTCGGTTTGTAGTGAAACCGACCCAAACTTGTTTACCTCGGTAACTGTGAACGGTCCCGACCATCTGGACTTGAGTTTACCTGGAAATAAACGCAAACGAGAGTTAAATAATAATACTTTATCACCAATTTTAAATTCCCGCTGCATGATATGCTTGTCATGCCATTTCTTTGTCTTCTCCTTGTAAACCCGAGCACTATCATAGGCATGCAATCGAAACTCATCAAGCTCGTTCAATTGCATAAGTCGTTTCTCACCCGCCAGTGAGGGATCCATATTAAGCTCTTTTATGGCCCACATAGCCCTATGCTCAAGTTCTACCGGTAAATGGCACGCCTTGCCATAGACTAACCGGTATGGAGAAGCACCGATTGGAGTCTTAAAAGCAGTTCGGTAAGCCCATAAAGTGTCATCAAGCTTACGACTCCAATCCTTCCTAGATTTACTCACGACTTTCTCAAGGATTGACTTAATCTCCCGATTAGAAACCTCTACCTGACCACTTGTCTGCGGATGATAACTTAACCCCCGACGATGTGTAACGCCATATTTCTTCAATAAAGAATTAAGATGACGCTCATTGAAATGCTTTCCTCCATCGCTAATGAGAGCACGAGGAACCCCAAATCGTGGGAAAATGATCTTCTGAAACAGTTTGATAACTGCTTTGGCATCACAAGTGGGAGTGGCAATGGCTTCCACCCATTTGGAGACATAATCAACTGCTACTAGAATATATTGGTTACCATGGGAAGATGGGAATGGCCCTTGGTAGTCAATACCCCAAACATCGAATATTTCAACTTCCAGAATACTCCTTTGAGGCATCTCATGCCTTTGCGAAATATTTCCCGTCCTTTGACATGCGTCACAAGAACGGACAAAAGTAGTAGCATCCTTGAGAATAGTCGGCCAATAAAAACCCGACTGCATAACCTTAGCAAACGTCCTTGAGGGACCATGATGACCGCCATATGAAGAAGAGTGACAATGAGAAAGGATGGCATGTACCTCACCCTCTGGAATACATCGTCGATAAATGCCGTCGGCACATTCGCAGAATAGATAAGGATCATCCCAAAAATACCTCTTGACATCGTGTTGAAATCTCTTCTTTTGCTGATAGGATTGATCTGGAGGCATAATTCCCCCAACCAAGAAGTTAGCATAATCGGCAAACCATGGAGTTTCCATGGTAATGGCAAGCAGATGATCATCAGCAAACGAATCATCAATGGGGATGTAATCTCCCTCTTCAAACCTCAGACGAGATAAATGGTCAGCAACCACATTCTCTGCACCTGACTTATCCCGGATCTCCAAATCAAATTCTTGTAGCAACAAGATCCAACGAATAAGCCGAGGTTTGGCTTCCTTCTTAGCCAACAAGTACTTCAGTGCTGCATGGTCAGTATAGACTATCACCTTAGAACCCACAAGATAGGCTCTAAACTTGTCTAAGGCGAAGACAAGTGCAAGTAATTCTTTCTCAGTGGTAGCATAGTTAACTTGCGCATCATCCAACGTCTTACTGGCATAGTAAACGGCATGTAGCACCTTATCCTTCCTTTGCCCCAAAACAGCCCCAACTGCATAGTCAGTGGCATCACACATTATCTCAAACGGCAATGTCCAATCAGGAGACTGGATAATAGGAGCTGAGATTAGAGCTTGTTTAATCCTGTCAAAAGACTTAACACACTCATGAGTAAAGACAAACGGGGCATCCTTGTGGAGAAGCTTAGTCATTGGTTGAGCAATCTTTGAAAAATCCTTAATAAAACGGCGATAGAACCCCGCGTGACCAAGGAAACTTCTAACACTTTTAACATTCACCGGGTACGGTAATTGCTCAACCACTTCCACTTTAGCTTTATCCACTTGGATGCCTCGTCCAGACACCAAATGACCAAGTACCACCCCTTCAGTTACCATGAAGTGGCACTTCTCCCAGTTTAAAACAAGATTGCTTTTCTCACAACGTTGCAAGACCTTAGTCAGATTAGCTAAACAACTATCAAAATCGGTCCCATAAACACTGAAGTCATCCATAAAGACCTCCATAATAGACTCGATATAATCAGAAAATATAGCCATCATACAACGTTGAAAGGTGGCGGGGGCATTACATAACCCAAAAGGCATTCTTCGGTAAGCAAAGACACCATAAGGGCATGTGAAGGTAGTCTTTTCCTGATCGTCAGGATGGATGGGGATTTGAAAGAATCCCGAGTAGCCGTCTAGATAACAAAAATACTTATGACACGCTAGACGCTCTAACATTTGGTCAATGTAGGGAAGAGGGAAGTGGTCTTTCCTAGTGGCTACATTCAGCCTCCTATAATCAATACACATCCTCCACCCAGTCACTAGTCTAGTAGATATGAGCTCGTTTTTCTCATTAGTGACGACCGTAGTCCCTCCCTTCTTAGGGACTACCTGAACAGGACTAACCCACTTGGAATCAGAAATAGCATATATGATTCCCGCATCTAACAATTTCTGCACCTCTTTTCTAACTACCTCTTGCATAGTGGGGTTCAAACGACGCTGACCCTGCCTACAAGGTTTATGGTCTTCTTCTAAGTGGATACGGTGCATACAAAAGTCAGGACTAATACCTTGTAAATCGTCAATGCTATAGCCTATAGCCTTTTTGTGTCTTTTTAAAACTACCAACAAATCAGTAAGTTGGCTTTCAGATAGGATAGCACTGACAATTACAGGATTCATCTCATGGGAATCAAGGAAAACATACTTAAGATGAGAGGGGAGGGGTTTAAGTTCAGGTTTCTTTACCTCGGTAACCTTAGGGGGGTTACCTAAGCTATAAACCTTTTGTGCCTTGCAATCCTCTCCTATGAGCAGTTTTTCCATCTCAACTACTTCTTCATTGAGTGAGCTTCCAGCTTCAGCAGTGCTGGAAATTAAGGCGATCTCCAGAGGATCCCTATTCAAACATAAAGAAAGACAGTCATTAATAGTTATATCAATAATATCAACTCTATGACATGTCTCTTCTAACATGGGGTGTTTCATGGCATTATCTAAATTGAAAGTAATTGTGTCATCCCCCACTGTTAGTGTAAGTCTCCCATTCTTAACATCTATAACCGCCCCCGCAGTATGGAGGAATGGTCGTCCCAAGATGATAGGAATTTGGGTGTCCTCAGCCATATCTAAGACAACAAAGTCAACTGGTATGAAAAACTTCCCTACTCTAACCGGTACGTCTTCTAAAATCCCTAAAGGGTGTTTAATAGAACGGTCGGCCATTTGTAAGGTCATGTTTGTAACAGTAAGTTGACCCATATTTAACTTTTTGCATATAGAAAATGGCATAACACTAACACTAGCCCCTAAATCACAAAGGGCTTTATCAATTGCCAAGCAACCTATATTACAAGGAATAGAAAAACTCCCTGGATCCTTTAGCTTTGGTGGTGATCTGGATTGCAACACAGCACTGCATTACTCAGTAAATGCAACCGTCTCCACTTCATTAAAGGACCGTTTCCTTGTCAATATATCTTTCATGAACTTTGCATAAGCCGGCACTTAAGTAATCAACTCGGTAAAAGGCACACTCACTTGCAGATTCTTGACCACTTCCATAAACCTCCCAAACTGTTTATCAAGCTTGGATTTATGTTGGCGGTGCGGAAAAGGAAGTGCAATGGTAATGGGCTCGGCTTCTTTAGCTTTGGAAGACGAATTAGAAGTGTTTTCATCTTGATCAGGGGTTGCTCGATCGAACTGAAGGCTTGCTCGATCGAGTTTTGGTGTACTGTAACTTTTAGAAACTTCCCGAGACAAATTTGAGCAAATTTTCTGGGTTGATCGATCGAGCAAGGGGGTGCTGCTCGATCGAGCAACCTCTGTTTCAGCCTCTTTTTCGCCTTTTTTCGAACTTTGATCAGCAACTTCCAAGCTTTCATTGGTTGCATCCCTTATCATTTCAGGGCCTTTGTAATGGGTTCCACTCCTCAAAGTGATAGCATTGGCTTGTTCATGTGGAGGGTGTCCTTGAGCAGGAAGATTACCTGGTTGCTTATGTGGATTTTGAATTGCCAATTGGGCAATTTGAGTATCAACCATCTTATTATGAGCTATTAACTGTGAGATCTGAGCATCTTGCTTTTGTTGGATCATAAGACTCTGCTGCAACATGGCTTTCAATTCCGCCATATCATTACTTGGAGGTGGTGGAGGTGGAGGTTGTTGAAAGTTTTGGCCACCTTGATTGGAACGATTATAATTACCTTGGAAATTGCGATTCTGAGGAATCACATAAGAGGAACCTTGTTGCTGATGTGGCGGTGGGGTAGGATTAAGAACATTCTGACTTCGGTAGGATAGATTGGGATGCTCTTTTGTCCTTTCATTGTAAAAATTGGAGTAAGGTGTACCTTGCTTAAAAGATTGAAAGGCAAGGACTTGCTCAACCGTACTCATACATTCCACTGCAGTATGCCCCATAGTACCACATCGTTCACAGGTTGGCTCTTGTTGAACCATGGCATGAACCGTTTGCTTATTTTCCAAGGACTTTGAAGTTTGTAACTCGGCAATTTTGGCAGTTAATGCCTCCAACTGAGCTGCAACTGCATTATCCGTACCTCCTCTCCTCACATTACCCCTAGGATTCCCATACTCAGCAGTGTGAGTAGCCATCTCATCAATTAACTTCCAAGCATTGGCATCAGTAGTGTTATTTTGGAATCTCCCATTAGCAGCAGAATCGAGCAATGTCCTCTGATCGTCATATAACCCATTATAAAATTGGTTGCATAAGAACCAAGTATCAAAACCATGATGTGGAACAGACTTGACAAGCTTTTTGAAGCGAACCCAGGCTTCATTAAAGTTCTCTTGGGGACCTTGTTTGAAACTTGTGATTTGACTTCTAATGGCATTGGTTTTCTGTGGCGGAAAATATCTTTTGTAGAATGCAAGAGCCAAAGAATTCCAATCAGTGATGCCAAGTGCAGCCATATCTAACTCACTCAACCAATCTTCTGCCCCGTCTCGTAATGAAAAGGGAAATAACACCAACTTGATTTGATCTTGTGTCACCCCACCCGTCAAAGGAATAGAGCAACAATAGTTGGTAAATTTCTCCATATGCTTAGCAGGATCCTCAGTAGGGCTCCCTCCAAACATATTTCGCTCCACCAAGGAGATATAAGATGGACGAATCTCAAAAGTACTATTACCCGTAGTATGGAGTTGAAATCCCTTGGGAATAGATGCAACAGTCGGCTCCGAGTGGCTGGCTAGAGTAGGCATGGTTGTAGTAGGTGCAGAAATATGTGTATCCTCTTCTAAGGATGGTTTTTCTGCGACGAATTCGGCGTAAACTGTTTCAAGCGTACTCAAGTCTTCCGCTTCTTGAATTTCCTTCCAAAAGTTTCGTCTAGACCGGAGAGTCTTCTCTGGTTCGGAATCGTAGGGCACGAGAACGGACCTAGAACACCTGGGCATAAACAAAAACTAAAGAAAAGGATGAGAACGGTCTCAAGGAACTTAGGTTCCCTGAGACGAAAAAGACAAACTAAGTAAAAACAAACAGAAAACTGTTGCCTCCCCGGCAACGGTGCCAAATTTGATAAGGGTAATGTCGCGTCTCCTTAATCAAAGTAAACCTAAATCACAACTAACTAATAGTCAGCGGTAAGTAAGGTATCGAATCCACAGGGAGGCGGTAGTATTCTAATCTGTTAAACTAGGTTTGTCTCTAAAGTAACAAATTCGGGGTTTTGATTGTGGTTTCTAAACTAATAGCAATTAATAACAACAACTAAAGTAAACAATAACAACTAATAATAATAACAATAACAACTAATAATACGCAATAACTAACTATAAGCAATAACAAACTAATAAGGTTGAAAACAATGAGATTAAAAGTCTAGGGTCTCAGGTTGACTAGGATTATTGTTCAGGGGTAGGGATAAAATCAACTATCATGCAATAAAGTTATCTAAGGTCACAAGATCGGTCGATTCAATTATGCCCTTTAGATCTACAATTTAACATGCGATCGCTATCATTAAACGAGTTCTATTCAATTATCGTAGCCTATCTTAGTCTTAACCCGGTCGGTGTTAATCTTAATTCGCGAGACTAGTTAATTAATCCTGGTCAGTAATCAAACAACTAGAATTAAAACGATAATCAAACGATAACCATGCAATTGCAATTCAATTAATTAATCTACCCCTTCTAACAATCCTAGATCCCCTTTCAACCCTAGAAAGGAATTTAGCTACTCAGAACGATATTAACAACAACAATAATAATTAAAGTAAACATGATTAACAACAATGAAAGGAATAACAAAGAATAATTAAAGAACAAGAAGGTAATTAAATAAATAACTAAGAAAGATTGAAGAATAGCGATTACAAGATGAACTAAAGACAATCGTCTTTGATGAATAAAATCCGGAGGCAAGCAAACTAAATTAGGTTTTCTAATTTAAAGCAATAAAGCATTGAAAAGCCTAAGAAAGCATATGAAAGTATATCTAATTAAGAAAGACGAGCTTTCTTTTTATAACACAAAAGATCCTACTAATTAGGTTAAAATTAGGGAAAACACGAAAAAGCCGCCGAAATATAGCTTGCTCGATCGAGCAAGGCACTTCTGCTCGATCGAGCAGCCATGACACCAACTCGATCGAGCAAGAGACCATTGCTCGGTCGAGCAGCCCTCATTTAGGCTTGATTCTTCGACTTTTCTTCATTTCTTCTTCTTTTCTTCCTCGATTTCCGTGCCTAGCTTCTACGATCCAACTCCGCCATGCTCCATATCTACTCAAAAAGTTCCAAATGCATCCAATCTGCATTAAAACATAACAAAAGCGGCAGAATCGATATTCTAGCTAAAATAGCATAGAATAAGCAAGGAAACACGGTAAATCGAGTTATTTATGACTAGGGGAAGCATAAAATATGTATATAAATAGTGATCATCAAACTCCCCCAAACCAATCCTTTGCTTGTCCCAAGCAAAGCACTCGACACATACAAAGACAAACATACAAATGGTGAATGAAAAACTCAAAGCTAATGTTAATGCACATACAAACCCCAAGCTATCCATATCTATAACAAAGTAATGCCCAAGTTGTACAAATAAAACAAATTCAAAGGCACGGGAAAGTAGAAAACGCAGCTCATAGTCCAAGATTTTACATGATACCGTAGTGCAGACAAAACCAAATACCTTTCAATCTTGCAAGGCTCAATTTGTCGGATTCTCGCGGATTCACTCAAGCACTCATAAGTTTATGTAAAGGTGATTTTTGTGAAGATAGAAAGAAATAGAAACACTCACTCAACTTATGAAACATGCATGCATTCTAATGTGATAATAATTTTCCCAACAAATACGCATTCGCTATAAAGCACATGAATTAGGACAAAAAAGGAGGCTAATGGGTGAAGGTAGAAATGGATTGTGCCAAGGCACGCTTGGGAATGTGGGGCTAAGACCGGTAGTCGCAGCGACACGTACCAAAACAAATCTACAAGACTAGCACAAACCAATACCAACTAGAGAAATCATCTTAAACTTTGACAACACAAGAGAGATATCGATATTGCTCTCTAAATATGGATTAGACTCTAGTAAATTCCCTTTCATTTTCCCTTGAATAATTCAATGAAGCAACAAATTTTTCTTTCTTTTTCTCTTTTCTCTTTTCTTTCTTTTTCATTTTTTCATTCATTTTTTTTTTCTTTTTTCTTCATCATCATTTTTTTTTTTTTTTTTTTTGCTTCACAACTTTTCTCGACAAAGGGAATAAATGACACAATTGCCAACATACTTGCTACACCCAATGATATTCTTTTTGAAATCCCGACCCAACCATAGTAGACAAGTAGATAAGAAAAACATGCAACTGCGACTGTCCCGATAAGGTAGGCAAGTTCTAGGAATGTAGCTATTAGATAGGTTATGAAACAGGCTACAAAAGGCTCAAATTGGCTAAACATAGAGAACTCAATAATAAGGGTATAAAATCAAGTCTTTTTGGCTATGTGAGGCTTATTTGAACAAAAAGAACCACCTTTCATCATGCACTTATCAAACGAACGCGTATAGTATCAAGAAACGAATGTCACACCTATGCAATTTGATGTTACATATTCCACAAGGAGTACCACACTCAAGCCTAAAAACAATGAGACCAGTTTATTGATGTTCCTGGCCTAGGAAGCTCTAAAGACCTCAGAATTTTAAGTGGTTTACCAACAAAAATTGCCAAATCTACTTAGCATAAGGTATGTCAAAAACGGTCAAGACTTGTACTATGAGCTTTGTTTTCAAAAATAGTAAGTCAAAACAATGTACATGGATAACTAATTTGGGATTCAAATGCAAAAACAATGCAAATTATCATCATTGTAATTCAATTCACCAAGACTCGACCTAATAAAATAAAAAACATGTTTTTGGAATTTTGTAAAATTTTCAATTTTTATGGATTTTTTTTTTCTTTCACACAACATAAATAAAGACACAACATAAATAAAGACTCTCCCCCAAACCTAAATGTCACAGTGTCCTCAGTGTGACGCTAACAGCACAACATCACACAATCAACCAACAACAGCAACCTAAAGGACACAACTAACAAAAGGGAAGGGGAAAAATAACTAAAAGAAAATACAATAAAAGAAAGTACAAGGATAGATAATACCAGCTTATAAGCATAGCTTCCCCCAAACCAGCTGCAAAATGGGGGTGTAGTGACAGCGGCCACTACTGCGCCTGATCATCATCATCAGCATCAGCATCATCTCCCCTCCCAGCAGCACCAGAAGAAGAAGCCCGAAACGGGTCACCAAACCCACCAACTGGAGCATCCGGTTGGATAGGAGTATACCAAGAACGACCCAGGCAACCATAATCGTGACTAAACTCCTGGGAAAACTGCTGAGGAGTCACCCCATAATTATCAAACACACCCATCTCATCACCCGGACCTCGGTAGTAGCTCGGCGGACCAGCAGTAGCATTAAGATCAGTCCGCATAAGGTTTTCCCAAAGTCCCCTCATCACCAAGTCATTGTTAATTCCTTGGTGAATCCTAATCTCCCTCTCCAAAGCGGGTTCATAGGTGTAAGCAGGGGGAGGGTAAGGGTAAGGAACTGGGGTGGGTGTAAAGCGTGGAATCGGGGTGGTGGTAGCCTGAGTAGAAGTAGAAGGAGTGATCCGCCGACGAGGTCGACGGTTCTCGGCTAAAGCAAAAATAAGCTCAGGTGGAACCACATAAGAACGAGGAGGAGGGGTAGGTCCAGTCTCAGGATCATGGGTAGACAAACGCTCCGTAGAAGGGAGACGGTTATCGGTATCAGGAAGAGCTATCCACTGGGTCCCCCGTACTCGCCACTGAAATCTATCGTTTCCTAACGCATTTATCCAACAAAGGGTGAGGCGCAAGTACTCCTCGTCCACTCTAGGGGCATGAAGGGGGGTCATTGGTGTGTAGTTACGGTCTCCCCAAAACCCAGTAAGTCGCCTAGCCAACCTAGTGACCCAGGCACCACAATCTAAGGAATGTTGGGTAGCGGAAGTGATCCTCCAGAAAGCAAAGCACACCAAACCAACCGGATTGAAATAAAAATCATTCTCATGCATGGGGTTGAGGGAAGATGCAAGTAACAAAACCTCATGAGAATTAAGCTTACTAAGGTCCTTCGTAGCAAATAAAAGGAGGCTAAAAAAACGCAAAAACAACCTCAAACAAGGATGCTGCACATCATTAACCGCCATGGCATTAACACGTGCCTCAGGAAGACCAGTAAATAAACGAAAATAGTCAACGGCTTGAAAGCCGGAAGGAACACCAATAAAAGAATCATCGTCACCGACAGAAAGACCCAAATGATTCGCCAATTCGGCATACGTCAACACAAAATCCCGATTAAGCAACCTAAAAGACACACTTTCATTGGTCTCGTCCCAATCATAGGAACTGAAAAATTCTAGTGTCAATGGTCGGTATGAAAGCTCATTTAGGGAATATAGCCCCCCAAACCCGATTCTGTGAAACATAACAAACATGGCATTCCCAAAACCGAGTGAATCAAGAACGTTGGGGCACACACAGCGAGTAGGGTCCATAGGACGACCCATAAGCAAAGCAAAGCGGTCATGCTGCTCTTATGTGTTGAAAACGATCCAAGAGTAGTCGGGGTTACTCGGAATCGCTTCTATGTCGGGTTGTCGAACAAGATGCGGTGCTCTACGACGCTTAGTAGTTCCTTCTTGCCTAGACATAGCTAATTAAAGTAAATAAAACACAACAAACACAACTTATACGCTCAAAAGACAGATTATCAACCCTAATTCGAAAAAAAAATTCAAATTTGAGTCTAAAACGCAAGAAAGACGGAGCAAATAGCAATGTAATAGTGAATAATTACTAAATAACAAAGCTAGGAAGCAACAACAACAAATTAGAAGCACAAAATTTGAAGAAATAAGAAACAAACCCTAAATCACGTTTTGGGCAAAATAAGGGAGCAAGAACACCGATTTCTTCACAAATTGAACTTGAAACAAGTGAAATAATGTTTGTTGATGCTAGATTGATGATGAATTGAAGATATGAATGTGTTTGAGTGAGTGTTATGAGGGAATAAGGGTGAGGGGGAAGAAACAAGAGGCGAAAATTGAAGAAGAATGAAATAGAAATTGGGAAAAACCTGATTAAAGGACACGGGGCCGGTCTGAACCGCTTCGACTCGATCGAGCAGGTGAAGCTTGCTCGATCGAGCAACCAGAGAAACTTGATTTTGTGAGTTCTTTGAAGTGGCTGATGTTGGTATGCACCAAAAACTCGATCGAGCAAGTGCTTGCTCGGTCGAGCAAACTGTGATGTTCAGATTTTTCTCGTGTTTCTCTTCTTATCTACTTTCTTTCTTTTCGTTTCCTCGTTATGAAAGCGTCTTCCAATTGTATTAGCTGCAAACACTCAATAAAATGGTTAGATCGCTCCCTCACCACACTCAATAAAGCACAACTATATTAACTATCCAACTAAATCTAATTAAACTATGACATCGATAATTAAGCTAATCGAAATAAAATTTACAAATGGAACACAAGTAAATGCCGGGTTGCCTCCCGGTTAGCGCTGGTTTATAGCGGTCCCGCACGACCGTGTTACCTCAAAGTCATGGTGATTTATCAAGAGTGAAAAGGTCGACGGCCTCTCTTACTCCTATAAATGCTCTATCGTAATGGGTCTTTAAGCGTTGAACATTAACTTTGAACATTCCGCCCTTGTCAGTTTGTAGCGTAACCGACCCAAACTTGCACACCTTGGTTTTTGTGAATGGTCTCGACCATCTAGACTTGAGTTTACTTCGTGAGCTTCCAGCTTCAGCATTCCTGGAAATTAAGGCGATCTCCAGAGGATCCCTATCCAAACGCAAAGGGGGACAGTCATCAATAGTTAAATCCACAATATCAACCCTATGACATGTCTCTTCTAGTAGGGGGTGTTTCATTGCCTTATCTAGGTTGAAATTGATAGTGTCATCCCCCACTGTTAGTGTAAGTCTCCCATTCTTGACATCTATAACCGCCCCCGCAGTATGGATGAATGGTCGTCCCAAGATGATAGGAATTTGGGTGTCCTCGGCCATATCTAAGACAACAAAGTCAACTGGAATGAAAAACTTCCCTACTCTAACCGGTACGTCTTCTAAAATCCCTAAAGGGTGTTTAATAGAACGGTCGGCCATTTGTAAGGTCATGTTTGTAACAGTAAGTTGACCCATATTTAAATTTTTGCAAATAGAAAATGGCATAACACTAACACTAGCCCCTAAATCACAAAGGGCTTTATCTATGGCTAAGCATCCTATATTACAAGGAATAGAAAAACTCCCTGGATCCTTTAGCTTAGGTGGTGATCTTGATTGCAACACAGCACTGCATTCCTCAGTAAATGCAACCGTCTCCACTTCATTAAAGGACCGCTTCCTTGTCAATATATCCTTTAGAAACTGGAGTGTAAACTACTAAGGTTCACAAGTTTTAAGTGATTTGATTAGCTTGACTCAAACTGAAAACAATATCAAGTAACAAGGGATGTTGCTTTAGAGATTGTGAGTTGTTTAACTGAAAGATTCAAGGGATATGACTTGGATACAGTCCTCTACAGCAAAGCACAAGAGAAAAAGGATTCAAGACTGGTTTTAGAGACAGTCTCAAGTGTTACAGCAAAGCACAAACACCCTAAACTAACCTCAACAGCAAGTAAGTTAAACCACAGCAAAGCACAGGTATAACTTGACTCACAATACAAGGCACTGATCAAACACCTTGGAGATGTATCAGGCTTGTTTCAAACTACAGCTCTTAGCACAAGTTTGATAACATTGAGTGATTTCTCAAAGTTTAATTCATTCATTCATAAAAGTCTGCTTACAACAACATACAAGACCTCCTTATATAGAGGGACTGATATCTTGTGAACCATTGGATGTATGTATCATCCAAGGGCCAGCTTAGGATCTAAACTACTTCTACTGACATTAATTAAGGGCCTCACAAGAGGACGAGCTTAACAACTATAAAGAACAGACACAAAACACAAAAGAAAACAGACTGAGCAAAAGCAAATAAAGTAGTTTTTGGAGTTTTCCTGAAATGGAAATCTGTTGATCTTGTTGTCTTGTGCTTTGCTCTGGGTGTTTTGTTGCTCCTTGGAACTCTCCACTCTTATGAGGACATAGATAAACCTGCCTTAGATGAAGACAAGTTGACTTAAGCAAAAGAAAACATCATCTGAGCATGTACTACCTCTGCTATGCTGTTTACTGGACTCTAGCTTTGGGGTGTCTGTTTCATGGGTTTTTACTAGACTTCAAAATGGTTTGTCCTGGGCAAACTTGTAGCTTAGAGGGTTGTCTTGATGGTAGGCCATAGTGGGGGTGGTTGGGATGCCCTGGTGTACCTCCTAGAGGCTGGGTTTGTTAACTGGTCTGTCTGGGCCTGAATGGCTCTGTTTCTGTTTTGTGTGGGTAATGTGGGTTGTGTTGGGGATGGGCATGGGTTGTTGAACCCTGAACTGTCTTCTTCATTGGGGTGGCTTGGCTTGGGTTGCTCTTGACTTGTCATAGCTTGTTGTTTAGACCTTGTAATTCGAGCTTCCATCTGAGGGGTCAAGCTTGTCTTGTATGTGGCTTGATCATCAAGGCCCCTTGGGTGAGCTCCTGCTGCAGAAACTTTGCATAGGTCGGCACTTGAGTGATCAACTCGGTAAATGGTACACTCACTTGTAAATTTTTCACTACCTCCATAAACCTCCCAAACTGTTTATCGAGCTTTGATTTATGTAGGCGTTGAGGAAAAGGAAGTTTAATTACAATGGGCTCGGCTTCTTCGGCTTTGGAAGATGAATTAGAAGGCTTTTCATCCTGATCAGGGGTTGCTCGATCGAGCAGAGGGGTTGCTCGATCGAGTTTTGCTGTACTGTAACTTTCAGAAACTTCCCGAGAGGAATTTGGGCAGATTTTCTGGGTTGCTCGATCGAGCAAGGGGGTGCTGCTCGATCGATCAACCTCTTTTTCAGCCCCTTTTTCGCCTTTTTTCGAACTTTGATCAGCAACTTCCAAGCTTTCATTGGTTTCATCCCTTATCATTTCAGGGCCTTTGTAATGGGTTCCACTCCTCAAAGTGATGGCATTGACTTGTTCATGTGGAGGGTGTCCTTGAGGAGGAAGATTACCGGGTTGTTTATGTGGATTTTGAATTGCCAATTGGGCAATTTGAGTGTCAACCATCTTATTATGAGCTATCAACTGTGAGATCTGTGCATCTTGCTTTTGTTGGATCATAAGACTCTGCTGCAACATGGCTTTTAATTCCGCCATATCATTACTTGGAGGTGGTGGAGGTGGAGGTTGTTGAAAGTTTTGGCCACTTTGATTGGAACGGTTATAATTACCTTGGAAATTGCGATTCTGAGGAATCACATAAGAGGAACCTTGTTGCTGATGTGGCGGTGGGGTAGGATTAAGAACATTCTGACTTTGGTAGGATAGATTGGGATGCTCTTTTGTCCTTTCATTGTAAAAATTGGAGTAAGGTGTACCTTGCTTACAAGATTGAAAAGCAAGGACTTGCTCAACCGTACTCATACATTCCACTGCAGTATGCCCCATAGTACAACATCGTTCACAGGTTGGCTCTTGTTGAACCATGGCATGAACCGTTTGCTTATTTTCCAAAGACTTTGAAGTTTGTAACTCGGCAATTTTGGCAGTTAATGCCTCCAACTGAGCTGCAACTGCATTATCCGTACCTCCTCTCCTCACATTACCTCTAGGATTCCCATACTCAGCAGTGTGAATAGCCATCTCATCAATTAGCTTCCAAGCATTGGCATCAGTAGTGTTATTTTGGAATCTCCCATTAGCAGCAGAATTGAGCAATGTCCTCTGATCATCATATAACCCATTATAAAATTGGTTGCATAAGAACCAAGTATCAAAACCATGATGTGGAACAGACTTGACAAGCTTTTTGAAGCGAACCCAGGCCTCATTAAAGTTCTCTTGGGGACCTTGTTTGAAACTTGTGATTTGACTTCTAATGGCATTGGTTTTCTGTGGCGGAAAATATCTTTTGTAGAATGCAAGAGCCAAAGAATTCCAATCGGTGATGCCAAGTGCAGCCATATCTAACTCACTCAACCAATCTTCTGCCCCGTCTCGTAATGAAAAGGGAAATAACACCAACTTGATCTGATCTTGTGTCACCCCACCCGTCAAAGGAATAGAGCAACAATAGTTGGTAAATTTCTCCATATGCTTAGCAGGATCCTCAGTAGGGCTCCCTCCAAACATATTTCGCTCCACCAAAAAGATATAAGATGGACGAATCTCAAAAGTACTATTACCCGTAGTAGGGAGTTGAAATCCCTTGGGAATAGATGCAACGGTAGGCTCCGAGTGGCTGGCTAGAGTAGGCATGGTTGTAGTAGGTGCAGAAATAGGTGTATCCTCTTCTAAGGACGGTTTTTCTGCGACGAATTCGGCGTAAACTGTTTCAAGCGTACTCAAGTCTTCCGCTTCTTGAATTTCCTTCCAAAAGTTTCGTCTAGACCGGAGAGTCTTCTCTGGTTCGGAATCGTAGGGCACGAGAACGGACCTAGAACATCTGGGCATAAACAAAAACTAAAGAAAAGAATGAGAACTGTCTCAAGGAACTTAGGTTCCCTGAGACGAAAAAGACAAACTAAGTAAAAACAAACAGAAAACTGTTGCCTCCCCGGCAACGTCGCCAAATTTGATAAGGGTAAAGTCGCGTCACCGTAATCAAAGTAAAACCTAATTCACTACTAACTAATAGTCAGCGGTAAGCAAGGTATCGAATCCACAGGGAGGCGGTAGTATTCTAATCTGTTAAACTAGGTTTGTCTCTTAAGTAACAGTTTCGGGGTTTTGATTGTGGTTTCTAAACTAATAGCAATTAATAACAACAACTAAAAGTAAACAATAACAACTAATAACAATAATAATAACAACTAATAATAATAACAACTAATAATAAGCAATAACAAACTAATAAGGTTGAAAACAATGAGATTAAAAGTCTAGGGTCACAGGTTCACTAGGATTATTGTTCAGGGGTAAGGAGGAAATCAACTATCATGCAATAAAGTTATCTAAGGTCACAAGATCGGTCGATTCAATTATGCCCTTTAGATCTACAATTTAACATGCGATCGCTATCATTAAACGAGTTCTATTCAATTATCGTAGCCTATCTTAGTCTTAACCCGGTCGGTGTCAATCCTAATTTGCGAGACTAGTTAATTAATCCTGGACAATAATCAAACAACTAGAATTAAAACGATAATCAAACGATAACCATGCAATTGCAATACAATTAATTAATCTACCCCTTCTAACAATCCTAGATCCCCTTTCAACCCTAGAAAGAAATTTAGCTACTCATAACGATATAAATAACAACATTAATAATAATTAAAGTAAACATGATTAACAATTATGAAAGGAATAACAAAGAACAATTAAGAACAAGAAGGTAATTAAATAACAAAGAAAGATTGAGAATACCGATTACAAGCTTGAACTAAAGACAATCGTCTTTGATGAATAAAATCCGGAGGCAAAGTAAAACTAAACTAGGGTTTTTGAATTAAAGCCTAAAAGTATTCAATAGCCTAAGAAAGTATTTGAAAGTATCTGAAAGTATATCTTATTAAGAAAGACGAGCTTTCTTTTTATAATACAAAAGATCCTACTAATTAGGTTAAAATTAAGGAAAACACGAAAAAGCCGCCGAAATATAGCTTGCTCGATCGAGCAAGGCACTTCTGCTCGATCGAGCAGCCCTGACACCGACTCGATCGAGCAAGAGACCATTGCTCGGTCGAGCAGCCCTCATTTAGGCTTGATTCTTCGACTTTTCTTCATTTCTTCTTCTTTTCTTCCTCGATTTCCGTGCCTAGCTTCTACGATCCAACTCCGCCATGCTCCATATCTACTCAAAAAGTTCCAAATGAATCCAATCTGCATTAAAACATAACAAAAGCGGCAGAATCGATATTCTAGCTAAAATAGCATAGAATAAGCAAGGAAAGACGGTAAATCGAGTTATTTGTGACTAGGGGAAGCATAAAATATGTATATAAATAGTGATCATCACTCACTTTCTTTCTCCTTCTCTTCTTTATTTCTTTCAAGAACTCCCGGCCATTTCTTCTCTTTTTATTTGATGGAACAATTGACAGGTTTTTAACACACGACATTAATCATTACTGGATCAAGATAATAACAAAGATCATCAAACCATTGAAATACGCTATTAATTGTGTTAACATTGTATTTTGGCACACCATTAACTCAATACATAATGCTTATACTTTAATTACAAATTTCTACAAGTATATTTTGGCACACCATTAACTTTTTTAAGCGTTGTTGGCGCCCCATTGATGCGTTGCTGGAGCCAGATGCTCTGATGGCGCTTTGCCATGCGCCGTCGACACCTCTGGTTCTGCAATTTTTCTTCAAGTTCTTCATTTCCTAACGTCTTCATACTTTGGCTCGTCTCCCGATCTTTGAATGTGTAGCTTCATATAAGGTTGTCATTGGATCAAGTCTTTATCCTCGAACTTGGCTCAAAACTCGATTGTTGAACCGATATTTGGAAAATGAGCAATTGGGACGATAAACATGCAAAACCTCAACCAAACCTCGCCTTATTTCACTAAAAACACTAATTAAACTAGTACTAATATAAGCCTATCACCTGGCCAACCGGCAAAACAATTTGCATGATAATGCATGCAGATATAGGGCAAATCTGGAGAAATGAGACAAAAATGCATAATCTTTATAAACCTAGAAACTTTTGTTCATATCCTAGAGGAGTTAAAATAAAACAAATAACCAAACACACATTTCATTTAAAACCGTTTCATAGTAAAAATCTAATCAGGGAATTTTATTTTTAAACTATTAGGAAGCCTAGTCTACTAAGCTTACAAGAAAAGCAAAATGAGAGGTAATATCATTTTTTGTTGAAAACAAGGACACAAGTAGATGCATGTTCAATGGAAAAAAGTTTTCTTTAATTTAATTCTTATCCTATTAATATTTGAAAATTGATCATATATTAAGATAAAAGACGTGTTTTTTACTCAATCTTTTGACAAATAAAAAACAAGTGCATTACTTATAAAGAAGTGCAATGTAAGTTATGTAATTCCTTGATTTGGGAGGAGATTTCATTAGCATATAAATAGTTACAAGGTACAACAAAATATCCTAATTACAAGGAAATAATATAGCTAATTACATAAACTAGTAACAAGAGAATATATTTACAACCAATGACAATCAATCATAATATTTACTAATAAACCCCCGCAGTCGAAGCGGGAGATGAACGAATGCTTAGGCTAGAGCGAAACCGTGTAAACAGGTGCTTGGGAAGTCCTTTAAGTAAAAATGTCGGCATATTGATATTCGGCCGGAACATGAATAACTTTAACGTTCCCAAGTCGAACTTGATCGCGAACAAAATAAAAGTCAATTTCGATATGTTTAGTTCGCTAATGTTGGACTGGGTTGCCGGAGAGATAGACCGCGGAGATGTTGTCACAATAAATGATGCTGACCGTGGAAATGGGAACATGAAGCTCCAATAATAAATTGCACAACCAGCATGACTCGACATCTAAGTAAGCGGTTAATGTGTGGGTGGCAGACTTTGCGATTGTCATACCATAGTCTGGCGTGCCCTTTACATAACGCAAGATACGTTTCAAAAATGGAAAGTGAGGCTCACGGGGGCGTGCATAAATAAACATACCTGTTGGACCGCATAGGAAATATCAAGACGGGTAATTGTGAGATACTGTAGAACTCCTGCGAGGCTGCGGTACATCGTGGAGTCAACTAGAAGAAGGCCGGCAGTGGAGCTACGTTTTGACCCAGTTTCAACAGGCGTTGTTAGTGGATTACATGTGGCCATTGAAGCACGGCTAAGAATGTAGCGGGCATACTAATTTTGAGATAGAAACAGCCCGGATGAAGTACGTGTAACCTATATTCCGAGGAAGTGTTGGAGCTTTTTATGATCGGACATGGAAAATTCCAATGACAAATCATGAATAATGCGGCGTAGCAAAGTAGAGCTTGAGGCCGTAAGCACTATATCATCAACGTATAACAGCATATAGGCCATGTCAGAACCATATTTATATATGAAAAGCGAAGGATCACAAACACTTCTACAAAACCCCTTTGATAAAATAAAATTCGCAACCCGTTGATTCCTGATCGTGCTTGTCGCAAGCCCGATACAAAGATAAATTACCCAGACTAGGCTAATAACAGATTTGTAACACCCGGAAATGTACCCTATTTTTCTAGTAGAAATATTTTACGAAATCTTTTCAGCAAATTTAAGTTTTAATTTAGGATTTAATGTTTCGAGTCGAATTTAGAATTTCCGAGTTCGTATTTGGAATTTCCGTGAGATTCCATGAGAATCCCGTCTTAAGGCGAGTTTGACTTTTTGTTGACTTTTCCTTACACAACTCACACTCCCTCCCTTAACCTATTTTTCATTCAACACAAACACAACTTACTTCTTCCTTAAGAAAAGATCAAAACCCTTGCCTCCATAGCTTTTTCGATCTTAAAATCATCGTAGCTCATTCGTTACTTGCTAGAATTCACGTATTTTCGTCTCATTTTTCTCCTCTTACCTTCCTCTATCCGTATTGATGTTAAAATCATCGTCTTTCTCGCTTTTCAAATTTCCAGTCTTTCTCAAGATGAATTTCATTCATCTTTTATGATCTATTTGTAGGTGGTGACCTCCAAGATCCCGACAAAGACTATTACCTTATTGAAGAGGAGCATGACGATTAGTGAAGACGCATAAAGGAAACGGTGAAGGGTTACTCGATATCATTTACGTGTTTTATGTGATTTCTAGGATAGAAACCGTATTTAGATTATGGTTAGTATGCTTAGGACTTGTGTTGTTGTTGTTGGTTGTTGTTAGTTGTTAATTGATGTGAGAATTGATGATTTGTGATGATAAATGAGGATTTTGTTGTTGATAACATGTTGATTTTTGATCGTCCTTGAATCCTGTGAAGGACGCAGGCTGCGTTGGAGGACGCAGGCTGCGTCGTAGGATGCAGGCTGCGTCGTGGGGACACAGGCTGCGTCACACGCTGCCAACAGAAATTTTCCTGCACTGACCCCTTTTCGTAAAATGATCATATCTCCTTCGTTACTTGCTTGTTTTGGGCGTGTGACATCTCGTTGGAACCGTAAGAGGACCAGCTATCACCTCCAATTAGAATTTATGTATTTTCATGTCTAGAACTCTAGTTATGACCGTTTGAAGTGCACCCTTGTTTTCGTTGGTTTCCAAACAATGTTGTTTTGGAGAGGTATCTATGTTTTTTTATTCATTATGCTTCATAAACTTGTTCTAATGCTTATGTATCATGGATTGACTCATGTTTATCATATTTAAACTTATATGATTCCCTATTCTCATATTTTGTGACGGTTTTTGGTATGTTTCCACTTTGAGTCGGTTTTTACAAATGATACGGTTTGAGCACTATTTTGTCTTGTGCTTTGTACTCTCATTCTTGGCTCACTTCCCATTCGTAAGGTGGAAAATGTTCGGCCCACGGAGAGGTATCCTAAATGTTAAATGCATGTTGTAGTGGGCATACGACGACGTTGTGGGGAGTGAACGCTAGGATGTTGATCCGCCTGGCCGTTAAAATGTTGGGTGACTGCGAGGTGGTGTTATTTGCATGTAGCGTACGCTGTTATTGAGGCATTGAGCTCTTTTCCGCCTCTTTCGTGAATGTCGACGAATTTTGGGTTACTCGGCGTCTAGATTGACCGAGTCTTGGATGCGAAAGTTTATCGAATGTCGATGAATCGGAAAACGTCATTACGAGAGTCTGGCCAGGTTAGAATAGTGACCGTATCATTATCGTCGTCCTACCGGAGGTGGAAATTAGTGCACATAGCGAATGTAAGCATGCGTATGAGTGAGGGAAATGCTTTATCCAGTGGAAGCCTGTTAAATCTACTTGCCAGTACACGATGCTAGTTGCGTTCATTTACCGTGAGAGATGTCGTCGTGAATGTGAGATTTCATCGATATTATTCATGGTCATTGCATGATTGGGCACCGTCAATGTATGGGTTTGTGAATGGATGATAATATGTTGGATTCTTTGTGATCATCGCATGACTTGGCATGGTTTGTTTGTCGACTCTCAATCTTATCAAACTTATACCGCTAACGGTGAGATGCAAGCCCTAGTGAGCGTTTTCGGTTGCCTAAGAGTGTCTTTCCCGAGTCTTTGAATAACATGATGGATTCGGATTTGTATACCATATGCACTTATCATTATATCTCGTATTGCCTATCTATCCTTATCGTATCCCACATGTATATCTATATATGCATGATTTTACTTTTGTATTCCTTATATGTACGTTTAATGTGATATGTCTGGGAGAACCCGGAGTTACTCCCCACTGATTGTGGCGTTCATGTTTTTCATGGATGAACAGGTTGCTTGCGTGGATGGCTTTTTGCTTTTGACTATTTTGGGTTCGGGTGTGAGTTAGCGGGCGTTGTCCCTGGAAGTTTCACCTCTAGACGATTTTAGCTAGTTTTGCTAAACACTTGTTCTTTGCTAACATTTTAAGAGACCCCGTCTCTTTGTTGTATTTTGTACTTAGTTTGTAATATTTTGACATTCCTCGTATTATCTATCTTGCATGTATAAAAGTTTTAAAAAACTTCATATTTCCGCTATATAATTCACATGCTTGTTGTTTTATATTTCCGCATTCGCGAGGGTTGTCACAGTTGGTATCAGAGCTTAAACGCTCCCGACGCACACACGTGAACCCTAAACTTAAATCACTTGACCTTGAAATAATTAAATGAGAGATTGGGTTAGAAGTTAAGGACTTTACTTGGTAGTTTATTTGTTTATGCTAATTGATAGGAATAACTTAATTTGTTTTTGTTTCTTATGCAGATGGTTAGACCACGATTAGCTGAGAACGTTATGATGGAAGCTCTTACTCAAGTGCTGAAAAATCAGCAAGATGCGGCGTTAGCTAATGCCAACCAAGTTCCCCCTAGAAGGGAAGAAAACCATCAAGGTGGCTACGCGTGGGTAGCTGGACAGATAGCTAGAAGTAAGATCGTACCATATGGTGGAGAGCCGGATCCGACGGAGTTATCCGATTGGTTCCGTGAGATGGAGAAACAGTTCGATCTATACCAAGTCCGAGAAGAGGAAAAGGTTAGGATCGCAAAGCACTTCTTGGTGAGAGAAGCCGACAACTGGTGGGCTATCACAAGTGCCACCGCAACTCTTGAAGAGGACTTCAACTGGGCTTGCTTCAAAGCTCTTGTGGAGGGTAGGTTTTATCCTAAAGAGCTTAAACAACAAAGGCTCAAGGAGTTCATTGATTTTAAACAAGGCAACCTATCAGCTCAAGAGTTTACTACGGAGTTTAATAAGCTCGCTCATTTTGCGCCAAGGCTTATCCGTGATGATGAAGATCGAGCTTTCTATTATCGTAACAAGTTGAATGCCGTTCTTCAAAGTAAAGTGAGAAGGGGTACCGCATCCTTTAGAGATCTTTATGATGATGCTTTGTGGGCCGAAAATTCAATGAAAGCTATAAGGGATGAAGCTTTGATGAATAATCCCTCTCCTTCTTATGCTCCTAGGCCGAATGCTTTTGGGAAGAGACCGTTTATTCCGCCTCCTTCTAATTCTTATGCTAGGAAGAGGAGATTTAATCCTCCTTCCAATGCCTATTCGAGAAATCCTTCTCCTTTTATTCCGAGAGCTACTTCAAATGTGGCTCATAGGCCTTATGCTCCTCAAGCTCAAGGTCGTCAATGTAATCGGTGTAGACAACCATACCATCCTGGTGTGCCATGTTCCAACCGAGCCTACATTTGCTTCTTTTGTAAGAAGGGTGGTCATCGTTACGAAGATTGCCCCGATCAAAAGTTGCCTCCTCCTCCTCCTAAGCCTAAGGGTTCAATCTTTGTCATGAGTCGTGCTGAAGCCGACGCTCATCCCGAGATCGTTACGGGTATGTTCTCAATTTTAGAGCAACCGTGTCTTATTCTTTTTGATACCGGTGCTTCAATGTCTTTTGTGTCATCGACCTATGCTAGTAAATTATCTATCAAGCCTACATCTAGTGAGGATACTCCCATATCCTTACCATCCGGAGATATTATCTCTTGTTCTACTCTTTATCCAAATGTACCAATTTCTATTTCGGGTTCTATCTTTCCCGCAAATCTCCTTAAATTTCCTCTAGGAGAGTTTGATATAATCCTAGGTATCGATTGGTTAGCTATGTATCATGCTAGGTTCAAGTGTCATGATCAAAAGATTTTCTTAAAGAGTCCTTTAGGTGTTAGAATAACCTATAAGGGATCTCATCCCCGTAAAGGTGTGTCTTTAATTTCCGCTATGAAGTTGGTAAGTATGGTTAGAAAAGGTCGCCAAGAATTCTTGTGTGTTGTGACTTCTTCAAATACCTCTTTGCCAAGTATTGAAGATGTGCCTATTGTTCGAGAATTCATTGATGTATTCCCCGAAGATTTGCCCGGGATTCCTCCCGAGCGTGATGTTGAATTCTCTATTGATCTTGTTCCTGGTTCTGGTCCAATTGCCAAAGCTCCTTATTGTATGGCTCCGTCTGAATTGAAAGAATTAAGGAAGCAGCTGGATGATATGATTGAAAAGGGTTTTATTCGACCAAGTGCCTCGCCTTGGGGTGCTCCCGTTCTTTTTGTGAAGAAGAAGGATGGTTCTATGAGATTGTGTATTGATTATCGTGAATTGAATCGGATTACAATCAAGAATAGGTATCCTTTACCGAGAATTGAAGATTTGTTTGATCAATTAAAGGGTGCTTCTACTTTTTCGAAGATTGATTTGAGATCGGGTTATCATCAAATTCCGGTTAGAGATGTTGATATTCCAAAGACCGCTTTTAGTACGAGGTATGGCCATTATGAGTTCAAGGTAAGGCCATTTGGATTGACGAATGCTCCTGCTATCTTTATGGATCAAATGAACCGCACATTTAGTGAGTATCTTGACAAGTGTGTGGTGGTATTCATTGATGATATTCTAATTTTCTCCAAGTCCGAAGATGAGCATGCTATTCATTTGAGGATTATTTTGGGTGTTCTACGTCGACAGAAATGGTATGCTAAGTTCTCTAAGTGTGAGTTCTGGTTACCTAAAGTGTCCTTTCTTGGGCATGTGATTTCTAAAGAAGGTGTAATGGTGGATCCTTCTAAAATTGAGGCCGTTGTTGATTGGAAGAGTCCGTCTGATATTAGAGAGATTCGAAGTTTCCTGGGTTTAGCTGGTTATTATCGAAGGTTTGTCAAAGATTTCTCTAAGCTTGCTAGACCTATGACTCAGTTATTGAAGAAGGAAACCAAATTCCTATGGAATGAAGCTTGTGAAGCAGCGTTTCAAGAGTTAAAGAAGAGGTTAACTACTGCTCCGGTGTTGACTTTGCCTGAAGATGGAGTAGACTTTGATGTCTATTGTGATGCTTCTAAAATGGGATTGGGTTGTGTTCTTATGCAAAATCGGAAGGTGGTGGCTTATGCTTCAAGGCAATTGAGAAATCATGAAGTGAACTATCCTACTCATGATTTAGAATTGGCCGCTGTTGTTCATGCTTTGAAAGTGTGGAGACATTATTTAATTGGAGTTCATTGTCGTATCTTCACCGATCACAAGAGTTTGAAATACATATTTACTCAAAAAGAGTTGAATATGAGACAAAGAAGATGGTTGGAATTGGTGAATGATTATGATTTTGAGTTGTTGTATCATGAAGGGAAGGCTAATGTTGTTGCAGATGCTCTTAGTAGGAAAGCTTCTCATGCATTGAATGCTTTGCATGTATTACCTGTTGATCTTTGTGCCGAGTTTTGAAGGTTGAGTTTGGAATTCGTAGAGCGTGGATTTGTTCATGTTGGTGCTATGATTGCCGAACCAGTGTTCCTCCGTGAGATCCGTGAAAGCCAAGTTGATGATCTTACCTACAAGTCTATCCAAGCCAAGATTCTTGAAGGTAAAGGTAAAGATTTCAAGTTTGATAATGAAGGTGTTCTTCGTTTCCATGGTCGTTTATTTGTTCCTAATGCTCTTAATTTGAGGACGCGAGTTCTTGATGAAGCTCATCTTTCCCCTTATTCTATTCACCCTGGAGTTAAACGAAAGAAGAATGAAGCTTACTAGTCAGCGCGGACTCCCCCAAGCTAGTCTGTTGGACTTGACAAGGAAGGTCTTTATAGATTCTTCAAAAACTCTTTCATCTGCAAAGGAAATCTAACAAAACAACGAAAAAAGGGAAAAGCAAACATAAAATGCAAAAAGGGAAAACACGGGTTGCCTCCCGAGAAGCGCTTGTTTAACGTCTCGCTCGACGAATTGTTCTATGAAATCATTTGGGTTGGGGATTGACGCTCCATATAGACAATATCTAAGCATCCGATGATAGAATTGCTATAGTAGAGTTTAAGTCTGTGTCCATTGACTTTGAATTTTTCACCATTGCTAGCCATTATTTCCACATAGCCGTATTTACTCACTTATGTGACAGTGAATGGTCCAGACCATCGTGATCGAAGTTTTCCCGGAAAAATTTTCAAACGGGAGTTGAAAAGAAGTACTTGGTCACCGACATTAAATTCTTTTCTAATTATCCTCTTGTCGTGCCAACGCTTCGTTTTCTCTTTGTAGATCCTAGAATTCTCGTAAGCTTGCAAACGAAATTCTTCTAGCTCATTGAGTTGCAAAAGTCGTCTATCAATGCTAAGCTTAGTGTCTAAGTTGAGTTCTTTGATAGCCCAGTAAGCTTTGTATTCTAACTCGACAGGAAGATGACAGGCTTTTCCATAAACCAATCGATAGGGAGATGTTCCAATCGGGGTTTTGAAAGCTGTACGATAAGCCCATAAGGTGTCATCGAGCTTATTACTCCAATCTGTTCTAGATCTTGAGACTACTTTCTGAAGAATTGTTTTCAACTCTCTGTTTGAGACTTCTACTTGACCGCTGGTCTGAGGGTGGTAGGCTAAACCTCGTCTGTGATACACACCATACTTGTAAAGCAGAGTGTCTAACTGCTTTTCTCCAACATGAGTTCCTCGATCACTTATCACGGCTCTGGGTACACCAAAACGCGGAAAAATGATCTTCTTAAATAGCCGTATCACAGCTCTAGCATCATTGGTGGGAGTGGCAATTGCTTCTACCCACTTTGAAACATAGTCGACGGCGACTAAGATGTAACGATTTCTATTAGAAGAAGGAAATGGTCCTTGATAGTCAATACCCCAGACATCGAATATTTCGACTTCTAATATGCCGTTTTGAGGCATTTCATGTCTCTTGGATATTTGACCTATTCGTTGACAAGCGTCACAAGCCATAACAAAGTCTTTGGAATCTTTAAACATCGCGGGCCAGAAAAACCCGGATTGTAAGACTTTGGCTACGGTCTTGGACGGACCATGATGACCACCATAAGCAGATGAGTGGCATCCTTCTAAAACTCCTTTAACTTCCCATTTGAGGATACATCGTCTGTAAAGACCATTTGAGCACTGCTTAAATAGGTAGGGGTTGTCCCAAACAAAGAATTTTGCATCGTGCAAAAATCTCTTTCTTTGGTTATAAGAAAGGTCAGAAGGTAGCTGGCGACTGACAAGAAAATTGGCAATATCAGCATACCAAGGAGAAGAGTCTGTCATTGCCATTAATGAATCATCAGCAAACAAATCATTAATTGGCGTTGGTGATCCTATTTCAGTTACTGTTATCCTTGAGAGATGGTCAGCGACTACATTTTATGCTCCTTTCTTATCCCGGATCTCTAAATCAAACTCTTGAAGGAGTAAGATCCATCGGATAAGCCGAGGTTTTGCCTCTTTCTTTGAAAGCAGATATTTCAAGGCATAATGGTCAGTATAGACGATGACTTTTGATCCTATACGGTAAGAATGAAATTTGTCTAAGGCGTAGACAATGGCAAGAAGTTCTTTCTCAGTGGTGGCATAGTTGATTTGGGCAGGATCTAAGGTTTTACTAGCATAGTAAATTGCATGAAGGAACTTTTCCTTTCTTTGCCCCAAAACAACTCCTACGGCGTAATCACTCGCATCGCACATCAGTTCAAATGGAAGATTCCAATCAGGTGACTGTATTATAGGTGCGGTGATCAAAGCACGTTTGATTTTGTTGAATGCCTCAAGGCATTCCTTTGTGAAATTAAAAGGTGCATCCTTGAAAAAGAGCTCAGTCAGGGGCTTGGCTATTTTGAAAAATCTTTAATAAACCGTCGGTAGAAATCGGCGTGGCCAAGGAAACTCCTGATTCCTTTTACATTAGAAGGTGGTGGCAGTTGTTCAATAACTTGGATCTTAGCTCGATCCACTTCTATACCTCTTTCAGAAATGATGTATCCTAAAACTACACCTTCATTCACCATGAAGTGACACTTTTCCCAATTGAGAACAAGGTCGACTTCTTCACAGCGTTTCAGTACTCTGGATAGATTTGTCAAACAATTATCAAAGGAAATGCCATAGACGCTAAAGTCGTCCATGAATACTTCCATGATAGATTCAACAAAATCTGAAAAGATACTAGTCATGCAATGCTGGAAAGTGGCAGGTGCATTACACAAGCCAAATGGCATTCGGCGATAAGCGAAAGTACCATAGGGACAGGTGAAAGTGGTTTTCTCTTGGTCCTCGGGATGGATAGGAATTTGGAAAAATCTTGAGTAACCATCTAGATAGCAGAAGTATTTGTGGCAAGCTAACCTCTCTAGCATTTGATCAATGAAGGGTAGCGGATAGTGATCTTTTCTAGTTGATTGATTCAACTTCCTGTAGTCAATACACATACGCCATCCCGTCACAATCCTTGTGGGGATGAGCTCATTCTTTTCGTTTTGGACTACTGTTGTTCCTCCTTTCTTGGGAACAACTTGGACAGGACTAACCCATTTAGAGTCAGAGATGGCATAGATTATGCCAGCATCTAGCAATTTCAGAACTTCAGTTTTAACTACTTCTTGCATGTTTGGATTAAGACGGCGTTGACCTTGAACGCAAGGTTTTTGGCCTTCTTCTAAGTTGATTCTATGCATGCAAAAGTCGGGGCTTATGCCAGTCAGATCTTCAAGTTTATAACCTATTGCCTTTTTATGCTTTTTCAAGACAGTCAATAGTGAGTTTAACTGATTTTCATCTAGGAGAGCACTCACTATGACTTGGCAATATTCAGATTCATCTAAAAAGGCATATTTTAGATTTGAGGGAAGAGGTTTAAGTTCAGGTTTATGTACTTCTGCCTTGGCAGGAGTATCGATTAAGCTTATGAACTCTCCTACTTCTTCAGACGGTATCTCTTTTCCAGTCAAGTCCTTTTCAAGCTCACTGATCTCAAAATTGTCGTTCTAATAGATATCCTCTAGCAATAGGATTGCTTCTAAAGGATCCTCAATTATTGATGGATACAGAGATTCATCAATAATTGAGTCGACAATATCGAGGAAACAACAAGGTTCTTCAAGCATAGGGCTTTTCATTGCACTATTTAAGTTATAGGTGACTTTATCATCACCTACTTCTAGTGTCAATTTTCCATTCTTGACGTCGATTACTGCTCCCGCAGTGTGTAGAAATGGCCTTCCTAAAATGATAGGTATTTGCGAATCTTCAGCCATGTCTAGTACAATGAAATCGACGGGAATGAAAAATCTCCCTACTCTGACAGGCACATCTTCTAAAACTCCCATAGGTTGTTTTAGAGAACGGTCTGCCATTTGCAGAGTGATACTAGTGCATTTGAGAATTCCCATATTCAATTTTTCGCAGATAGAATAGGGCATGACGCTTACACTAGCACCTAGATCGCATAAAGCTTTATCGATTGTGTAGGTGCCTATAGTGCAAGGTATAGAGAAACTACCAGGATCCTTTAACTTAGGAGGGGACTTATTTTGTAATAGCGCGCTGCATTCAGCTGTGAATGTTATGATTTCGACATCATCTAAGGTCCTCTTTTTAGTTAAGATATCCTTTATGAATTTCGTGTAAGAAGGGATTTGAGTGATTAATTCAGTGAAGGGAACCGTAACTTGGAGGTTTTTGACGACTTCCATGAATTTGCTGAACTGGGTTTCCTTATGATTTCTCCTCAAACGTTGGGGAAATGGAACTTGAATTTTTATGGGTTCCTTTTCAGGTTCATCCTTCTTTTCAGGTTTTTTTTCCGCTTCCTTAGCGGTGGATGGTTGGGATTCTTTTTGGCTCTCTACTTGTATAGGCTCAACTATTGGTTCTTTGGGTTGCTGAGGTTCCGTATAAGTGGTACCACTCCTTAGGGTGATAGCATTAGCGGTATCCCTCGGTTGCTCACCATGAGGTGGGAGTTGGCCTTGTTTTCTTTGGGTAATAGAGGTAGCCAATTGGGCCGTTTGAGTTTCAAGCATCTTGATGGCAGCATCTTGAGCTTGATCACTCTTTTGAAGTTGAGCAAACATTGAATCTTATTTTTGAACAACTTGGAGAAGCATGAATTCAATTTTGCTCAAACTTGAGTCATTAGGTTGGTTTTGAATTTGGGGTGGTTGGGGTTGAGGTTGGTGTTGGTAAGGTTGATTGAAGTTAGGTTGAAATGAAGGTCTCTGGTTTATAAAACCAGGTGGATTGTAAGGCTTCTGTTGGTGTGGTGTGAATGGTTGTTGAATTTGATGGTGGGGATTTTGAATGTTGGTGCTTTTGTAGAACAAGAAAGGATGGTTTTTTGTGTTCTCGTTATAGATGTTTGAGAAAGTGTTGCCTTGCCTATATCTTTGATAGGCATTGACTTGCTCTATCGAACTTCTACATTCTTGAAAACTATGTCCTCCAACCCCACACGTCTCACATACCACTACGTGGTTAGTGACGTTGACATGTTCCTTGGATTGGGAAGAGCTTCCCACTTGTTGCTGCAGAAGGGCTATCTGGGCTTCTAGGAGTGCTACTTTATTTGAATCGTCCTGCTTGGTTTTGAGTGGCATAGCACGTGAGTTGCTATACTGAGAGTCGTGGATTGCCATTGACTCAATAGTCGTACTAGCTATTTCTACATCGATTTGATCGAAACGACCATTGTTAACGGAGTCGAGGATACGACGCGATTCACCACAACAACCGTTGTAGAAGGTGATAGCTAAAAACCATGAATCAAGGCCATGATGAGGGCATTCTCTTTGTAGTTCTTTGTATCTTTCCCATGCCTCGTAAAGGCTTTCATCGCCTCTCTGACGAAATCCAGTGATTTGACTTCGTAAGAGTGCGGTTCGTTTTGGTGGGAAGTACTTTTGATATAAAGCAAGAGCTAGACCATCCCAGTCGGCTATTCCTAAGGCAACTCGGTCAAGGCTATTGATCCAGAGTTTTGCCTTTCCTGTTAAAGAGAAGGGAAAGAGCATTTCCCTAATCTGCTCTTGGGATACTCCAGTTTGTCTAATTGTGGAGCAATAGTCACAGAAGTTTTGGATATGCAGGTTAGGATCTTCTGTGCCATTGCCACCAAATTGACTTCTTTCTATTAGATTGATGAAGGCAGGTTTGATTTCAAAGTTTTGGGCAGTGATTTGGGGTGTAGCGATACCCCTTGGAAGTGTATCAGCAGTTGGCTTGGAATGGTCGGAAAGTCGAACCATTTTCTTTTGTGAAGATGAAGATAGAGTGTTGGTTGAAAGTTGATTGGTTTTTGGGAATGGAGATGAGAATGGATCTACTTCTCCTTCGAGATTAGATAAAATATCCGAGTATTTCTCACGAATACGATCTAAACTTGAAATATCAGAAGCTTTTGAGATTTCGCTGAATAGCTTTAGTTTCCTACGCAGAGTTCTTTCTAGTTCGGGGTCTAAAGAGATAGAGGTCCCTAGTCTAGAAGATCTGGGCATAAGATTGGAAAGCTAAGACGAAAAATCAAGAGAGGTCTAAAGGAATTTGGGTTCCTAAAGACTAGATAAAACTAATTGCGATAGAAATCACAAGAAAAAGGAAAACTAAACCGTGCTCTCCGGCAACGGCGCCAAAATTTGATCGTGCTTGTCGCGAGCCCGATACAAAGATAATTTACCCAGACTAGGCTAATAACAAATTAGTGTAATTAGGGAAGTAGGGGTCGATCCTCAGGGAGATGGTGTTTCCTATAGGATTGTGAATCGTCTCACAATTGAGTTTTATCTAGCGAGTTTCTGGGTTTAGGAATTATGATGTCTAAACTAACAAAAGGCATAAATGAAAATAAAATAAAAACAATTAAAGATGAAAGTAATAAAGCTAAAGATAAATTAACAATAATGAGAAGCATCTAGGGGAGTAGGTTCACACATGTAGATTAATATATTGATGAAATTGGATTTAGGACATGCAAATAATTCATTGTGAGTTCGTAAGAATGATGTGTTCATTACAATCATAGATCAGATGGTCTAGCAGGCTTTTAGGCAATTTACTAGGTCTTAATCCACCATGTCATGCTTTGTCTATTCAATTCTCGTATCTCTACCTTGGAAAGGAATTCCATACTAGTCAATGATTTTGATCAGGAATCGTCAACTATCGTTTTAGTCCAAATATGCATAGACACAATGTTTTAAAAGCACAATTTCTTTTGTCCAATTATCATCTTTTAATCAATCTAACATGGTTATCCTACACCCTAGAAAGGTGACTACTCACTAATGATAATGTTTATATCTAAGATGATGATAATAATGAAAACTAGGATAGACATGTTTATTTGATTTTGACAATAGTCTAAGACTCTCTATGTGGCGATAATAACGACGCTACTTGACAATCTAAGAAATGAAATGACGATTATAACAACATGAAAAAGGAATCTAAGATAATATGAATAGAAAATAACAATCAAATGGAAAACAATAAGGACATTAAACAAAGGATAAAATAGAAATACCTAGGTGACGATCAACAACGAAAGCGATAACAATAATAGAAATCCCTCGCATAGAATAATCGTTCCTTGAATTACAACACTTGAACCCAACAAAGTAGATTAAAAAGATTGAAATTCTTATTGATCTAAGCTAATGTTTTGATGTGAAATGGACAGAAATAAACTAAGAACTAAAGATAAAAGAAGAAAATGATCTAAACTAGAAAGACTAAACTAAAGAGAAATGTAAGAAAAGAAGAGATGTTGATATGAGATTGAGATGAGTTGTGTTGAGAAGAGGGGCTGGAGCTCTCTTTATATAGCATTAGGGTTTCGTGGGGAAGGGGTTGAGCATTGAACATATAGGACAAAAATAGGAAGTTGAAGCATTTTGCTCGAAGCATCATAGATACCCGATCGGGTACACACTTACCCGATCGGGTAAGTTGTCATCTAGAAGCTTTTGACTAACGTTTCATCTCCCTTTGCTTTGACTTGACTTCCATCATCCCCCTTGACCTCTTCAATCGGGTTTGTTGATAGGGTTTGATGTAAAGCGATGAATTCTTCCGCCTAATTGATTGCTCTTCCGACAACTGCGACATCGTCTTTACTTCTTCTCTCTTTTGAATTAGTGAACCTTCTTGAAATGCCTTTCACTTGGTCAAGCTTGCTTCTTCAAATCGTCGGGTTCTAGGCAAATGTTCGGAAGTATAGAAAAAGGGCGTAGAAACGTCACTTTCCCTCCAAAACAGGTTAGAACACAGGAATTCGCCTAGAAGACGATATTAGCTCATAAAATGGCTTAACAAAGCACAAATGCCAAACAAAACCGAGCTAAAATGGGGGTTAAAATCATACAAATATTCACTTATCAGATGTAAACCCAGGAAAAAAAAACCCAGATTTGTTGACCAAAAAAAAGAGGAGAAACTCAAATTGGAAACAACCAAGGAAAGAGTTGAAGAGTTAAATAAAATGTAGAAGCAAGATTAATATTTTGGAGTTATGCTTAAGATGAACAAATTGAATGAGTAAGAAAAATTTGGTTGAAAATGATGAATTCAATTAAGTGTCATGAAAGATTAAGGTTGTATGAGGTTGATGTTAGAAGGTTGATGGTAAGGGCAAAATAGGAATAGAAATAACCACTTAAGACTAAGTTTTAAAATCAAGGGCTGAGATTGTTTCAATTTAAGTTATTATATGCATTGGTACTAAAAGATTCCCAAAGCGATCATTCAGGTAGCAGTTTTTAAAACAGGTTTACTTAGGTAGCAGTTGGTAAAAAATGAACTATAGTAGGTAGCAGTTGTCAAAAAACCCTATATTTTATTAACTTTAAATAACGCGTCTTGTGTCTTAAATTTTATGGGATCTCATATCACGTGCCGTGTTATGTCCGTACTCTTATCCAAATGTCAAAATGCAAAAGCATAGCGACATTGATTTTGACTAGCCAGGGCCCGGTTTTATTTCGTGTCGCACGAGCGGCACGTGAGTTATGCGACGCGCGTTTTCCCTGAGAATTTGAATGAGTTTTGCCCTCTTTACAGTAACAAGCCCTACGAATTACGCTAAACTAATACTATAGAAAAAAAATACTTTTGTGACCGTATAAGCTTAGTGTACATCCATCGAATACTTAGATGCTAAACATGGTGAAAAAATGGAATAGAGTGGAAAGTTCTAATGGTGTTAGAAGACATTGGAGATCTGTTAGACCCGTAATATTAGCCGTCGTAATTTAATAATATTATACTAATGTTAGTTAGCTTAATTTTAGATTTAGATTAGAACTTAGCTTTCCGTGTCTAATCTAGCAAATCCGAGTACATAATCGGACTTTACTCGGAATTTCGTGTGAAATACGCCTTGTATCACATATTGGGCCTTTTCCATTCTCTACTCACCCAACATAGCCCATACTCTACTCATTTTTCCACTTAAAATTACAGCAAACCTAACTCTCCTTCATCCTCATCAAACCCAAAAACCCTAACCTCCATACTCTCACCATTGTTGAACAATACAATGCTTTCCATATCTCACTCAATTCCTACCCAAATTCATTTATTCTTAGCTAGTTCTTCCTCTTTTCTTCTTCTCTTTCTTTTAAGGTAATAAAAATCCCGTCTTTGTCACTTTCGTTTTCTCATCTTTTTCTCAAGGTGAAATAGTCATCTTTTTATATGAAATTGTTATCAAAGAAAACACATCCCAAACCATGCTTGGAAGCATCACAATATACATCATAATCCGCTTCATCATCTGGTAAAGTTAAGACCGGTGCGGTAGTCAATCTCTTCTTCAATTCCAAGAAGGCAATTTCACATTCATCGGTCCAAACATACTTTGCTTCCTTCTTTAGCAATTGAGTCATCGGTCTTGCTAATTTGGAGAAATCCTTCACAAACCGACGATAATAACCCGCTAAACCAAGGAAACTCCGAATCTCGGACACATTTTTCGGACTCTTCCAATCCACAACTGCCTCAATTTTAGTTGGATCGACCATAACACCGTCTTTCGAAATGACATGACCAAGGAAAGATACCTCGGGCAACCAGAATTCACACTTGGAGAACTTAGCATACCATTTTTGGCGTCGAAGAACACTCAAAATGGTTCGAAGGTGATCGGCATGTTCTTCTTTAGATTTGAAAAGATCAAAATGTCATCAATGAATACCACCACACATTTATCAAGATACTCCCTGAAGGTACGATTCATCTGATCCATGAATATTGCTGGAGCGTTAGTCAAACCGAATGGCATCACATTGAATTCGAAATGACCATACCTCGAGCTAAAAGCAACCTTGGGCATATCTGCTTCCCGAACGGGAATTTGATGATAACCCGATCTAAGATCAATCTTTGAAAAAGTAGAAGCACCACGTAACTGGTAAAAAAGATCATTGATACGCGGAAGAGGATATTTGTTTTTGATTGTGACACGGTTCAACTCACGATAATCAATGCACATTCGCATAGAACCGTCTTTCTTTTTGACAAAGAGCACGGACGCACCCCAAGGAGAAGCACTAGGCCTAATAAAGCCTTTCTCAATCAAATCATCAAGTTGAATTCTCACCTCTTTCAATTCAGAAGGAGCCATACGATAAGGAGCTTTAGCAATTGGTCCAGTTCCAGGAACTAGATCAATGGAAAATTCAACATCTCTTTCAGGAGGAATCCCGGGTAATTCATCGGAAAATACATCTGGATATTCACAAACAATAGGAACATCCTTCAAAGAAGGAAGAGAAGAATCAGAAGTAGTCAATACACATAGAAATGCTTGATGACCCTTCTTCAAAACTTTCATCATTTTCATAGCTGAGATTAACTTCACACTAGTTTGCTTTCTAACTCCTTGATAAGAAACACGAGTACCCAAAGGACTTTTAAGAATAATCTTCTGGTCACGGCATTCAAATCGAGCATGATAAGTAGATAACCAATCCATGCCCAGAATAATATCAAACTCTTCAAGAGGGAACCGAAGAAGATTAGCCGGAAAAATAGATCCATTTATTGATATAGGAATGTCCGAATGAAGATAAGAGCATGAAAATACATCTCCGGACGGTAAATATATAGGAGTAGTTTCCCCAATTGAAGCTTTGAGCGGTAATTTATCGGATAGTCTCATCGAAATAAAAGATAAAGAAGCTCCCGTATCAAATAAAATTAAACACGGTAATTCATAAATTGAGAACATACCCGTCACTATGTCAGGTTGAGCATCGGCCTCAGCTCGGCTCATGATAAAAATCCGACCCTTAGGTCTCCCAGAAATAGCTGGCACAGAAGCCGTCTTCTTCTTATCCGGACACTCATTAAACCTGTGTCCTGGTTTCTGACAGTTAAAGCACACAAGTGGCTTGTTGAAACACCCAATACCCGGATGCATAGGCATCTTACACCGAAAGCAAATACGACCCTTAAGATCGTTGTTGGTGCTCGGGAAGAATGGACGGTTACTCGGATTTGCTTGTCCACTCTGAAAGTTCCTCCTCTTGTTTGAGAAGGAGGGAGAAAAGGAAGGTCGGGAAGTAGGATATAATGGTCTCTTGCCATAAGAATTAGGAGCAATATAAGAGGTACGAGCCTCTTCGGCAATCTCCCGAATAGAACTCTCTGCCCATAAAGCATCATTGTAAATAGAGACAAAAGAAGTAGAACCCCTACTAATCTTTCCCTTCACCTGAGGAGAAAGCTTTCCCAAGTAAAAGAAAGCCTTGTCTTCCTCCCTCGAAATAAGCCGAGTGGCATAATGAGCCAACTCATTAAACTTGGTTTTGAACTCTTGAACCGAAAGAACCCCCTGTTTAAAGTCCATAAACTCCTTCAGCTTCTGCTGCCTCAACTCATCCGGGTAGAACCTCGCCTCCAATAGTTCACGGAATCGAGTCCACCCGAAATCAGGTTCCAACTTAGCAGTAGGACCAGAAAGAGTCCACCACTGATCAGCTTCCTTCACTAAGAAGTGGGAAGCAAGACGAACTTTATCCTCTTCAAGAACATCATAAAGAGAGAAGTTCTTCTCCATTTCACGTAACCACCCCGAAAGCTTAATGGGATCTACCTCACCACCATAGGTTTTGGCTTGGCTCCTAGATAGTTGTGAAGCAACCCATGAACAACTTCCGTGTCTCTCAAGGTCGGGAATAGGATTAGGAATAGGATTTGCTTGTTGATTTTGCTGATTTTGCTGATTCTGAATAATAACCGTAAGAGCTGCTAAGATCGTGTTGTCAATTCTCGGAGGCATCTTGCAAAATAAAACACAGATTAGTACTTATCATTTAGCAAGAACAAAGAGACTACAACATAAATCCTAATCTACCCATCTTACCCTTCTATCTCACAAGTTTATTATTTTTAAGGTCAAGTTATTTATGCAAGGGTACACAAACGTGCGTCGGGAGCAAAATAGCTCTGATACCAACTGTGACACCCTCAAATTTGCGGAAAGAAAAAAAAAATTAAACTAAATAAAAGATGAGAATACATAACAAAGGTGTCTTAAATAAAAAGGTTCATAACAAAAAGGAATTAATATTATACAAAAGAAATATCTAAAACGGGAGACATATCTCCCGTATAAATACGGAAAATAAAAGAGTGTATAATAATATACAATCCTAAGAACCGAATATAGGTCCAAGGTAAATACTTCGCTCGCTAGCTCGTCAATGTACCCAAGTATGCATCACAAACCTGCCAACCGCATTAAATATAAACACTGAAGCCACAGTCAGTGGGGAGTAACTCCGAGTTCTCCCAGCCACGAAATGTCGAGTTTAATAAAACATGAATAACATAAAGAAATGTATATGGAAAATACAAAACTTAACATATACGATATGCTTTTCATGTTATGAAACAAATAACTAACATATAACCTAGCATATGAAAGCTATCATGTGAAACCGCTATTAATCTATAACACGAGGTAGGGAAGCTGGTAAGGCTAGCTAGAGGTTCCATTAACATTGCCATGAATACACTCAAAACCCTAATCAAACATAATAT
>JAIUZE010004697.1:0-14208 GCA_022085475.1 Heliosperma pusillum | reverse complement strand
AGATAATTGCATCATATTCCGCCTAAACCAAACCACCTAAAATGCATGAAAAATGTTTCATACAGTTTGAATATTTAATCATGGACATACAGATGTCACTCGCTTTTAAGGCCATCACCTTAGTTTAAATCATTCTCGAGTTGCTAGGCATTCGTTCACTTAAAATAAATTAAAGTTAAGATGATGGGACCTTCCCCTATAACTAAAATTGAGACTAGTCTTTATAGGGAAAACTACTATGAACCCCTTCTTCGTCGAAAGTCATAATATGACCCCTTCTACGTTGGGTAAGTAGTGAGTGTTGACCTATTTTTATCTCAACATTATAGTACGAGTAATATCTCGTGATTATGATGGACTAAAGATAGAATTTACAGAAATTTATCGACCAGGAATTCTAAAAGTAGACTTAGCCAAGAGGTTGGCTTATCAATTTACAGAAATTGAGTCTTGGGATCATTTATATAATTCTTGAGGGAGGTCAATTGTATAAATGCACGAGTCATCGCATTAAACAGTTTTTCATTAGACTCACAATTAAAACGATGAATACTTATCATATTTATTTTCTTTTTCACAGTTTTTGAATTCGTTATATACAGATATAACTGCTAATAACAAATGGCTGGCCATACTGATGACCCAATGCCAAGTGCCACGCTCGGACGTGAGTCATGGCTTAAGATTTTCATGGAAAATATGAATCAGTCAACGCGACTGAAGAATAACGGGTCCAACTTTGCGGACTGGGAGGCGGCATTACGGAATGCTGCCATTGCTGACGGTAAGCTCAAGTACTTGACTGAGCCACTACCGCCCAACCCAGGCCCCAATTCAATGCAGGAGCTAATGAATCACTTGCTTATAGTGATTTCATGATGGAGGCGGGTGCGATAAAGAACGTACTCATCTTTTCAATGGAATCAAATTTGCAAAGGCGATTCATTGCCCATGGTGCGAATAAGATTTTCACCACGCTCTCTAACGAGTTCTCGCAAGCTCCAAGGATCGTTAGCTATGACCATACCTGTCGCTTCTTTGAGGCGAAACTCCAGAAGGGCCAAGCGGTTAGCCCACACATTCTTGATATGATTGAGAATGTCGAGAAACTGGAGGCACTTGGTTGCAAAATCGATGAGAAGATCATCATTGACCGCGTTCTCCATTCACTTCATGATGGTTTTGCCCTTTTCAGAGCAAATTACTTTATGAATGATATGAAGAAGAGTCTTCATCAGCTCCACTCACTTCTCGTACAGACCGAGAGTGATCTGAAATTGAGTGGGAGTCTGAAACAGGACGTTCTCATGATAGCAAACAAGGGCAAAGGTAAGGGCAAGGCTAAGGCCAACCTAGCTGTAGGGAAGCCGAAATTCAAAAAGCCAGGGCAAGGCAAGAGTGGGCCTGGTGAGACTAGCGGTAGCCCACAAGGCAAGACAAAGAGCGATGAAGGTAACGTGGAGTGCCACCATTGCCACAAGCTTGGGCATTGGAGGAGGAACTGCCCCGTGTACCGTGAGGACATAAAAGCAGGCCGCGTCTCGCCTGTTGGTATGTCTTCTTCTTTTATTCATATGATTGAGATTAACCATGCAAGTTTCGGAACTTGGTATTAGATATGGTTGGGTTCTCATCCTGTATAAAATCATTTGCAGGCCTTAAGACACATCACAACATCCAAGGGGTGATGGGACCTGCGAGTGGGGAATGGAGCAAAGGGAGTAGCTGCCGTTGCACGTGGGAACATAGTAATCAACTCCCGAGTGGATTTTGAGTTATTATGAATAACTGTTACTATGTACCCGTTTATCTAAAAAACCTTATTTCTGTTTCCGTACTTGATAAGGACGGTTTTTCGTTGTAATAAAGGCTAATAAGCTCTATTTTATCTTTAAAACGAAATGATTGATGGTAAAGCAGGGTCATGAATGGGATTTATGTTTTAGACTCAAACCACAGATAAATGCATGTGAGTTAGTAAGAAAGCAAAGGTTGGTGACAAAGATCAAACCTATCTATGGCATTGCCGTATGGGACACATAAATGAAAAACGCGTGAAAAAGCTCATTGATAATGGGACTATCTCCCCATTTGACTATGAATCTTTTGACACGTGTGAATCATGTCTCATAGGCAAAATGACTCGAATTTCCTTCAAAGGTGTTGGAATGCGCGCTGCTGACCTATTAGGACTCATACATACTGATGTGTGTGGACCTATGTCAATAAACGCTAGAGATGGCTATAGATATTTTATCACTTTCACGGACGATTTGAGTAGATATGGTTATGTCTACTTAATGAAGCATAAAAGTGAGTCCTTTGACAAGTTCAAGGAATTCCAGAATAAGGTTGAAAACCAACGGGATAGAAAGATTAAAGCACTACGTTCAGATCGTGGTGGCGAATATCTTTCGAATGAGTTTGATCAACACCTCAAAGACTGTGGTGTAGTACTACAGTTAACTCCACCTGGAACACCACAATTGAATGGTGTGTCCGAACGGAGAAATCGAACATTACTTGATATGGTTCGATCCATGATGAGTCACACGGTTGTACCTGATTCATTGTGGGGTCATGCCCTTTTGTCAGCTGCTTTAATACTTAACCGAAGTCCGTCTAAAGCTGTAGACAAGACTCCATATGAATTATGGAAGGGAATGGTCCCTAACTTGTCCTTTATTCGGATATTGGGCTGCGAGGCTTATGTCAAGTGGAGACCTGACGATAAGCTCAGCCCGCGATCGGTCAAGACATACTTTATTGGTTATCCAAAAGGGATGTTTGGTCATTACTTTTACTCGCCTACCGAACATCGAGTTTTCGTTGCGGCTAGTGCGACGTTCTTAGAGAAAGAGTTTCTCGAGAATAGGACAAGTAATAGAACCTTCGATCTGTCAAAGATTCAAGAACCAACAACCGAGCAACCAATGGAGGAAACTGTTCCTTCATCATCGGATGCGGTTAATATTCCTTTGGAACCTAGGAGGTCGGGTAGACACTCCATTCCTCCAGACAGATACATTGGTATGGTCGAGGAGAATGAGAGAGATGGCGTTTTACTCCTACAGAGTAACGAACCCGCTACCTATAAAGGTGCCATGACCTGTTCCGACTCTAAGCTATGGCTTGAAGCCATGCAATCCGAGATGGACTCTATGTATGAGAATGACGTATGGGATCTGGTTGACTTACCTGATAAGGCTCGGCCTCTTCAGTGCAAATGGCTTTATAAGATAAAGCATTCTGTAGAAGGACAACCATATACATACAAGGCACGACTAGTGGCAAAAGGTTTCACTCAAGTGCAAGGGTTGCACTATGATGAAATTTTTGCACCCGTAGTTATGCTGCGTTCCATTCGGATAATGTTAGCGGTTGCCGCTTTTCATGACTATGAAATTTGGCAAATGGATGTGAAAAACGCCTTCTTAAACGGTTATTTGGAGGAGGACTTGTACATGGTACAACCCGAAGGTTTCATTGATCCTAAAAATCCTAAGAAGGTATGCATGCTTAAGCGTTCCATCTATGGACTTAAGCAGGCTTCTCGGAGTTGGAATCATCGTTTCGACCAGGTGATAAAAGAGAATGGATTTACTCGATCGGTCGAGGAACCATGCTTATATATCAAGTCGAGTGGGAGCAAGATTGTCTTCCTAATATTGTATGTTGACGACATACTCTTGATTGGGAATGACATACCTCTCTTAACTTCGGTAAAAGTTTGGTTAAAGAACCACTTCCAGATGAAAGATCTGGGAGGCACAAAGAATTTTGGGGATCCGTATCTACAGAGATAGATCACGACGGATGTTATCCCTCAGTCAGGAGTCTTATATAGATAAGATTCTTGAGAGGTTCAGCATGACCAACTCAAAGAAGGGGAACCTTCCAATGATTTCTGGGATGCAGTTGAGTAAAGCTCAGGCACCAAAGACATCGGAAGAGGTCGAGCGCATGAATCGGGTTCCTTATGCATCAGCTATAGGATCGATCATGTATGCCATGATATGCACACGTCCAGACGTGGCATATGCATTGAGTATGACGAGTCGGTACCAAGGCAATCCAGGTGACACACACTGGATGGTACCTTTAAATAAAAATAGTCATCTTTAAATAAAAATGATTCCAAGACCCATCTTTAAATAAAAATAGTCATCGTATGCTACCTTTATCTAGAAATGGTAAGTCATTACTTGACTAATTCTACCCTTAATACTCTTGGTTGACGGATTTCAACTAAATCCATCCCTAGTCCCAAGATAACGCTTATCTCGTTGAGTCCAATCCAATTTTAGCTTGTGATCGTATCACCCTACTTACCCGAGGTAAAAAAGGACCCACGAGCGTGGTAGCCCTAATGAACACGGGATTCATAGGTCTTACTAATTGGTTAGGCTAATCTCAATTTTTTAAATATGTGAGAGATCTTGTCAATTTAGTTATTAATTCCCTATAAGTGAACTATGTCGGTGAATTGTGAATAACGTTGAATTGACAATAACGAAAAATAAAATGAATGTGTGACGATTTTGGCATGAGCGGAAATTAAGCAAGCAACCAAGCAACGATAAAATCCTAGTATGGCCACCTAGCTAATCAAATTAACTAGATAATTACAAATTCGGAAACCAACACCTTGGTCCCTTTCCTCTTCACTAGGAACGCCTTCCAAAAATTGGCACCGTCTTGAGGGAGTCACCGGTCTTCATAAAAAAATAATTACAAATATACAAATTCCTATTATACATTTATTCTATAAAATGAAATTATTAATTATTACAAACCGGCGATACGAGATCGAAATAAAAATTACAACTAAACCGTTATTTCCTTACATTACGGGTAATAACGATTAAAAATAACTAGGACATACTAGGTACACAAAATTTGCATAAATTATAAAATAAATGAAATTCATTCATTCAACAATAAATAAAATAAATTGCTGCAAAATTCATGCCAAAATCGTCCTAAACACAGCTCATTGTAGCTCGATTTTACGGGATTTATTGATTTTTAACCATTAAAAACCAATATCAACATTTAAATCTCATTTAAATTCAAACTAATTAGCTAAACTATTTTAGAACTCAAAATTAGTCTCTACTAATTTTGTTGGTCATTAATTAGATCGATTTGTTTTCATTTGCTAAATATAACGGTTTAATCATAACAATTATGAAATAAACCCAAAATAACATATAAACATCATAAAAACTTGAAACCAAAAATTTTGTACATTCTGGAACATTTCCAGGAACTCCAAAAATAAAAAAAATTTGCCCAAAAATTTAAATTAATTTTATGAACAAATAACTTTGTATTTAATGGGTTTATAAAATAAAAATCATTAAATATAATAAAACTGTGAAACAAATTATGAAATTTCACCCAAATGATCAAAATTAGAATTTAAAATGTACAAAAAATTTCATGACCCGAAAAGGACGTTTCAATTTTATGAACATTATAATCTCATATTATCGACTTTTATAGTATAAAAATCAATAAACATGCAATACTTAATTAAAAGTCACGAAATTTTACATACAATATTTAAGACATGCATGTGAGATCATATTAAAATTTTATGGCCATAATCAACATGAAACTATCTTTAGTTAACTTTTAACTCATAAAATGCATGTTAACTCGGTTTAAAAGCCAAAAAACAAAATAAATAGCAAATTAATCCCTAAAATCACGAAATTTCACCACAAACATTTTGAAGTCAGTAGGTATACATGCACTAAAAACTTTTGTCAGAATCATAATTTAACTCAAATTTTTGATTTATTAGTTATCTTATAACTTTCATAAAAATTGTCCAAAATGAACATGCATGCTACAAGCTAGCTCTGATACCACATGAAAGTCCATAGACCTTTATTAGACTCCTCTAGTTAGTCACTAAATTACTTGTTAATTTAGTATTTAATGATCTATGTAACATGCATGCAAATATAAAGACATTTAAATAAAAGAAGAAATTTCCTCACGTTGAAATGGAAGTTAAATGGGCACAACAAGAACTTCTTCTTGTTGTTCCTGAGCTATAAATATGGATGAACAAGAGCAATCTCCAAATTAGAAGACCTCCTTCAAATTGCATCAAGATGATACCAAATAATCTATTCTTATTATTAACTAGATAACAAGATAGATATTATGCTACTAATATTATTATATATTACTACACTTGTAATACTTAGTAAATATTAGTATTATGAGAGTTTAGTGAGAAGATGAGTTTTTGAGAGATGTATGAGAAAATAAGCAAGAATGAACAAATAAAATGAACAACCATATTGCCCTTTTATAGGCAATATGCCGGTCATGAGCCCTTCACAAGGGAATAAATTTGCTTATTTTAATTCACATGCAAAGTGGTGGAGTGTAGTGTTGAGTGAAATGATTTTAGGTTACTATTCATGTCATAATCACACGTGACTTGTGAGCATGAACAAAAGCAACCATCATCACCTCACCACTACTTACTTGACCGGGCCATGTGAGGCCTTATTTTGTCTATTTTGATTTTTGATATTTATCCCACAATTACTTATTAATCATATGCTTAATTATCTTATATAATTAAGTATTAATTTGATCATATAACAATTATATGATACAAATAAATAAATAATATGCACTTCACATTTTAAGTAATATTTTACCATTATATCAATATATAATGGGTCCCACAATGCTTAGTTAATTTATTTTACAACTCCTTGTAAATATAATTAACTAATTACTTCTATCTCAAAACCTCAACTAATTTAGTAATTTAACGATTAATTACTAAGTTAAATCTTATTTAATCATATTAAAATAAGATATAGATTTATTAGTCAATTATCGCATAATTGAAAAAATAAAATTAATCGAATTTGAGTTCATAACTCAATTTTTAACAATTAACTCTCTTACATATCAAATATATGTAATGGACTAATTAACTGTATCAAATACAAATAATTAGTTAATATTTGGATTTCATCCTATAGGTGTGACCGAAAGGGATCAGTTGATCACCGCCGTCATACGACAATAACGTCAAACTCTAGTCAGCCAACCGTTATTAATTTACGTTAATCAACTGACTAATCATATATATATAGTCAATAAATATCCCAATTATATTCCTTAATGAGATTTATTATGTGACGCACTATTGTGGATGACACCTACTCCAACATTTGTCTTCCCCTCCTTGTATTTGCTTGAGAAGTTGAATGACTGGAGGTACTTTACCCACTTGGCATGCTTAGCACTGAGCTTGTGTTGGCCATTTATGTATTTCAGAGCCTCATGGTCTGAATGAAGCACAAAAGGCTTTGGCTTAAGGTAGTGGCTCCATTACATGAGGGCTCTCACCAAGGCATAAAATTCCTTATCATATGTGGAGTAGTTGAGCTTGGCTCTATTGAGTTTTTCACTGAAAAAGGCCACAGGGTTCCTACCTTGAATGAGCACTGCTCCAATTCCCACCCCACTAGCATCACACTCTATCTCAAATAGCTGATCAGAGTTCGGTAGAGCTAGTATAGGTGCCTCACAGAGCTTCTTCTTGATGAGTTCAAAGGCTTCCTGTGCTTGCTCAGTCCATCTGAACTCACCTTTCTTCATTCCCTCTATCACATGCACCATGATGGGAGTGGGCCAAGACTTAATAGCTGTAATTTTGTCTTGGTCTACAGATATGCCTTTAGCAGAAATGACATACCCCAAGAACTTGACCTCCTCAGTCATCAAGGTACACTTCTGCATTTTCCCAAAGAGCTTATGCTATATTAATTTCAGAAATAACATTTTCAAATGATTCAAATGTTCAGACTTGCTCTTGTTATATACCAGAATATCATCAAAATATACCACAATAAAATGGCCTATGTAAGGCCTCAGAACTTCAGTCATGAGTCTCATAAATGTGCTAGGAGCATTAGAGAGACCAAATGGCATAACCAGCCATTCATACAGCCCATGTTTGGTCTTAAATGATGTTTTCCACTCATCTCCCTCCCTAATTCTCACTTGGTGGTAGCCCTGCCCGAGGTCTATCTTGGAAAATAGCTTGGCTCCACTAAGCTCATCCAACATGTCATCCAGTCTTGGAATGGGGAATCTGTACTTGACAGTGATATTGTTGATGGCTCAACTATCAATGGATATCCTCCATGAACCATCTTTCTTAGGGACTAGGAGGGAAGGTACTGCACAAGGACTCAAAGACTCCCTGACAAAGCCTTTGGACATGAGTTCCTCTACCTGCCTCTGCAATTCTTGAGTAGACTTAGGACCACTCCTGTATGCTGGCCTATTAGGCAGCATAACACCTGGTATGAGGTCAATATGGTGTTCTATGCCCCTTAGAGGAGGGAGTCCTGATGGTAGTTCCTCTGGGAATACATCTTCATGCTCATTTCTCATCACCTTTACTTCTGGAGGAACATCAACTGGTTTATCAACTTGCTTAGATAAGAGAAAGTACACAGGTTGCTACCTTTATCTTGAAATGGTAAGTCATTACTAAAATGAACCTAAGCTCTGATGACCAATTTGGTGCACCAAACTAGGGGTCAAGACAAAAATAGGAAGCAAACAAGACAATTAAACAAACAAGATAAAAACCCTGAACTCAAGACTGTCAAGACTAGCACAGACAGGTTTAAATTCAGTGAATCCTAAGCAAAACTCACTCACTAAGACTTGAACAAGTGAATGACTCAAGCTTAGTCCAACAAACTAAGACTAGCACAAGTTTGTTAAAGGTTTTAGCTAACCAAGACTTGCACATGCTAACAAGAAGTAGAGTAAAGGCTCTGGTTTTTCATTCATTCAATTATGAGTTGTTCACAAGGCAAAAGGGCTCTTTATATAGAGCATTACAAGAGATCTCCACCACATAAATAAAGCTACATATAAGGGCTTGAAATGAGCCTTACAAAGACAACAAAACAGATGCAAAAGTCTACTAATAAGACGAGCGAAACATGCTGCACAACCTTCAAAAAAGTGACTGCAAAAGTGACCTTGTCCCTTTCCCAAAATAGCAATGTTGTGCAGGTTGTTTGTAGGACTTGGTTTGGTTGTTTGCTGCTCCATATGGGGCCTTGAGAGGGACTACTATGACCTTCCAAATGACCTTATTAATGCTACTGCAGGTCACATAAAAGTAAGTTACCTTTGAACACATTTGTTGGCCTCAATGCATGCCTGGCTCACACAATGACCTCTGATATTGTGGACTGTTTTACTTGGACTTCCAGGGACAATTGGGAAAACATCTCCTGGACTTTTTTGTTGTCATGGGTCTTAACTAGATGGTAAAAGAAGTTGAAACCCTTGCTTTTGTTGGAGTAGGTGTCCTCCACAATAGTGCGCCACATAATAAATCTCATTAAGGAATATAATTGGGATATTTATTGACTATATATATATGATTAGTCAGTTGATTAACGTAAATCAATAACGGTTGGTTGACTAGAGTTTGACGTTATTGTCGTATGACGGTGGTGATCAACCGATCCCTTTCGGTCACACCTATAGGATAAAATCCAAATAATAACTAATTATTTGTATATGATACAGTTGATTAGTCCATTAAATATATTTGATAAGTACGAGAGTTAATTGTTAGAAACTCAGTTAAGAACTCAAATTCGATTAAGTTTATTTTTCAATTATGCGATAACTGACTAATAAATTTATATCTTATTTTAATGTGATTAAATAAGATCTAAGTTAGTAATTAATCGTTAAATTACTAAATTAGTTGAGGTTTTGAGATAGAAGTAATTAGTTAATTATATTTACAAGGAGTTGTAAAATGAATTAACTAAGCATTGTGGGACCCATTATATATTGATATAATGGTAAAATATTACTTAAAATGTTAAGTATATATTATTTGTTTATTTGTGTCATATAATTGTTATATGATCAAATTAACACTTAATTATACAAGATAATTAAGCATATGATTAATAAGTATTTGTGGGACAAATATCAAAAATCAAAATAGACCAAATAAGGCCACATGTGGCCGGTCAAGTAGTAGTAGTGTAGGTGATGATGATTGCTTTTTTTCATGCTCACAAGTCACATGAGATTATGACATGAATAGTATCCTAAAATCATTTCACTCAACACTACACTCTACCACTTTGCATATGAATTAAAATAAGCAAAATTAGTCCCTTGTGAGGGCTATATGGACCGGGCATATTGCCTATAAAAGGGCAATATGGTGGTTCATTTTTGTTGTTCTTTCTTTTGCTTATTTTCTCATACATCTCTCTAAAACTCATCTTCTCACTAAACTCTAATAATACTAATATTTACTAGGTATTACTAGAGTAGTAATATATACTAATATTATTAGCATAATATCTATCTTATTATCTAGTTAATAATAAGGGTAGATTATTTGGTATCATCTTGGTGCAACTTGAAGGAGGTCTTCAAATTTGGAGATTGCTCTTGTTCATCCTTATTTATAGCTCAAGAACAAAAAGAAGGAGTTCTTGTTGTGCCCATTTAATTTCCATATCAATGTGAGGAAATTTCTTCTTTTATATAAATGTCTTTATATTTGCATGCATGTTACATAGATCATTAAATACTAAATTAACAAGTAATTTAGTAACTTATTAGAGGATTATAATTAAGGTCTATGGAATTTCATGTGGTATCAGAGTCAGGTTGTAGCATGCATGTTCATTTTGGACATTTTTTTTATTAAAGTTATAAGATAACTAATAAATCAAAAATTTGAGTTAAAATATGATTCTGACAAAATTTTTTGGTGCATGTATACCTAATGACTTCAAAATGTTTCTGGTCAAATTTAGTTATTTTAGGGATTAATTTTCTATTTATTTTGATTTTTGGCTTTTAAACCCAGTTAATATGCATATTTGATGTTAAAAGTTAACTAAAAATAGTTGCATGTTGATTCTCGACATGAAATTTTAATATGATCTCACATGAATGTCTTAAATATTGTATGTAAAATTTCGTGACTTTTAATTAAGTATTGCATGTTTATTAATTTTTATACGATAAAAGTCGATAATATGAGATTATATTGTTCATAAAATTGAAATTTTTTTTCTGGTCATGAAAATTTTTGGTACATTTTAAATTCTGATGTTTATCATCTTGGTAAAATTGCATAATTGTTGTCACTGTTTTACTATATTTAATGATTTGTATTTGATAAAACCATTAAATAAAAAGTTATTTGTTCATAAAATTAATTTAAATTTTTTGAGCAAATGTTTTTATTTTTGGAGTTCCTGGAAATGTTCCAGAATGTAAAAAATTTTGGTTTCAATTTTTTATGATGTTTATATTTTATTTTGGGTTTATTTCATAATTGTTATGATTAAACCGTTATATTTAGCAAATGAAATCAAATCGAACTAATTAATGACCAACAAAAGTAGTAGGGACTAATTTTGAGTTCTAAAACATTTTAGTTAATTAGTTTGAATTTAAATGAGATTTAAATGTTGATATTGATTTTTAATGGTTAAAAATCAATAAGTCCCGTAAAATTGAGCTACAATGAGCATGAATGTGTTTAGGGCGATTTTGGCATGAATTTTGTAGCAATTTATTTTATTTTTGATTGAATGAATAAATGTCATTTATTTAATAATTTATGCAAATTTTGTACCTAGTATGACCTAGTTATTGTTAATCGTTATTACCCGTAATGTAAGGGAATAACGGTTTGGTTGTAATTTTTATTGCGATCTCGTATCGCCAGTTTGTAATAATTAAAAATTTCATTTTATAGAATAAATGTATAATAGGAATTTGTATATTTGTATATTTGTAATTATTTTTATGAAGGCCGGTGACTCCCTCAAGACGGTGCCATTGTTCCAAGTGAAGAGGCAAGGAACCAAGGAGTTGGTTTCCGAATTTGTAATTATCTAGTTAATTTGATTAGCTAGGTGGCCATACTAGAATTTTTTCTTTGCTTGGTTGCTTGCTTTATTTCCGCTCATGCCAAAATCGTCACACATGCATTTTATTTTTCCGTTATTGTCAATTCAACGTTATTCACAATTCACCGACTTAGTTCACTTATAGGGAATTAATAACTAAATTGACAAGATCTCTCACATATTTAAAAAAATTGAGATTAGCCTTACCAATTAGTAACACCTATGAATCCCGTGTTCATTAGGGCTACCACGCTCGTGGGTCCCTTTTTACGTCGGGTAAGTAGGGTGATACGATCACAAGCTAAAATTGGATTGGACTCAACGAGATAAGCGTTTTCTTGGGACTAGGAGATGGATTTAGTTGAAATCCGTGAACCAAGAGTTCTAAGGGTAGAATTAGTCAAGTAATGACTTACCATTTTTAGATAAAGGTAGCATACGATGACTATTTTTATTTAAAGATGGGTCTTGGAATCATTTATATAATTTAGTGAGAGGGCATTATATAACTGTTAAACTTGTTAAAATGTTTTTCAAGTAAATTAACACTGAATGTTTATATATTTCTTTTTGTTGTCGTAACCATATTCGCACAATGTCAACTTCATCAAACAAAGCAACCTTGGGTAAGGACTCATGGTTGAGATCCGTCATGGACAAGTGTGTCCTAAAAGATGACGGTAGTAACTTCGTTGAATGGGAATCAACGATCAAGAGCGCTTCGATATTCGATAACGTGCTTGTGACAACCCCCGCGAATGCGGAAATATAAAACATACAAGCATGTGAATTATATAGCGGAAAATACGGTATTTTAAAAACCTTTATACATGCAAGATAGAAAAATACGAGGAGTGTCAAAATATTACAAACTAAATAAAAAGACCACAAGAGACGTAGTCTCTCAAAGTGTTAACAAAAGACAAAGTAATTAGCAACTAGCTAAACAACGTCTAGAGGTGTTTCATCCAGGGACAACGCCCGCTAGCTCACACCCGAACCCAAAATACCACAAGCAAAAAGCCATCCAATGCAAGCAACCTGTTCATCATGAAAAACATGAACGCCACAGTCAGTGGGGAGTAACTCCGGGTTCTCCCAGCCATATCACATTAAACGTACATATAAGGAAATACAAAAGTAAAATCATGCATATATAGATATACATGTGAGTTACGATAAGAGTAGATAGGCAATCCAATATAAAATGATAAGATCATGTGGAAATCAAATCCGAAACCATCATGTTTATTCAAGACTCGGGAAAAAAACTCTTAGGCAACCGAATACGCTCACTAGGGCTTGCATCTCACCGTTAGCGTTATAAGTTTGATAAGATTGAGACTCGACAAACAAACCATGCCAAGTCATGCGATGATCACAAAGAATCCAACATATTATCATCCATTCACGAACCCATACATTGACGGTGCCCAATCATGCAATGACCATGAATAATATCATGAAATCACGCAATCAAAGACGACCAAGACACAACTCTCACGGTAAATGAAACGCACTAGCATCGTGTACATGGCAAGTATGATTAAAATGCATCCACGGGATAAGCATTTCCCTGTAACGCATACACGATCACATTTCGTATATGTTCACTAATTTCCTCCGGTAGGACGACGATAATAATACGGTCCTAGTCTAAACCTGGCCAGACTCTCGGAATAACGTTTTCCGATTCGACATGCGATAAACATTTCGCATCCAAGACTCGGTCAATCATAGACGCCGAGTACCCCAAATTCGGTCGACATTCACGAAAGAGGCGGAAGAAAAGAGTCAAGCCTCATAACAAGCGGTAGCTACATGCAAATACACACCACCTCGCAAAGTAACGACATTGACGGCCGTGGGTCGATCACACGCATAGGGTCAAACTCCCAACAAACGCCGTGTTATGGGCCCACTAACAATGCATTTAAAGCAGTAGGATACCTCTTTGTTCCCGGACATTCCAGCTTACGAAAGGAAGGTAGCAAGGGGAATGAGAGTACAAAGCACAAGGAAAAAAAGTGCTCAAAAATCGTATCATTGTTAAACACTCGACTCAAAGTGGGACATAACAAAAACCGTTTCACAAAACATGAGAACATGGGGCATTATATAAATGTACTTATGATAAACATTGAATCAATACCATGATACATAAGGACTTAGACCAGTTTAAGAAGCATACTAAATAGTTTTTTGAAAACATAAACCTCTCCAAAACAACAAA
>JAIUZE010004696.1:0-81948 GCA_022085475.1 Heliosperma pusillum | reverse complement strand
CTCCTGACTGAGGGATAACATCCGTCGTATCTATCTCTGTGGATACGATCCCCAAAATTCTTTGTGCCTTGCCCAGATCTTTCATCTGGAAATGGTTCTTTAACCAAACTTTTACCGAAGTTAAGAGAGGTATGTCCTTCCCAATCAAGAGTATGTCATCGACATACAATATTAGGAAGACAATCTTGCTCCCACTCGACTTGATATATAAGCATGGTTCCTCGACCGATCGAGTAAATCTATTCTCTTTTATCAACTGGTCGAAACGATGATTTCAACTCCGAGAAGCCTGCTTAAGTCCATAGATGGAACGCTTAAGCTTGCAAACCTTCTTAGGATGTTTAGGATCAATGAAACCTTCGGGTTGTACCATGTACAACTCCGCCTCCAAATAACCGTTTAAGAAGGCGGTTTTCACAATCCATCTTGCCAAATTTCATAGTCACTGAAAGCGCAACCGCAAGATTATCCGATGGAACGCTCATAACTAACGGTGCAAAAATTTCATCATATGCACCCTTGCACTTGAATGAAACCTTTTGCCACTAGTCGTGCCTTGTATGTATCTGGTTGTCCTTCTACAGAATGATTTATTTTATAAAGCCATTTGCACTGAAGAGGCCGAGCCTTATCAGGTAAGTCAACCAGATCCCATACGTCATTCTCATACATAGAGTTCATCTCGGATTGCATGGCGTCAAGCCATAACTTAGAGTCTGAACAGGTCATGGCACCTTTATAGGTAGCGGGTTCGTTACTCTCTAGAAGTAAAACGTCATCTCTCTCATTCTCCTTCTCCTCGACCATACCAATGTATCTGTCTGGAGGAATAGAGTGTCTACCCGACCTCCTAGGTTCCAAAGGAATATTAACCGCAGCCGATGATGAAGGAACGGTTTCCTCCATTGATTGCTCGGTTGTTGGTTCTTGAATCTCCGACAGATCGAAGGTTCCATTACTTGTCCTATTCTCGAGAAACTCTTTCTCTAAGAACGTTGCACTAGCCGCAACAAAAACTCGATGTTCGGTAGGCGAGTAAAAGTAATGACCAAACATCCCTTTTGGATAACCAATAAAGTATGTCTTGACCGATCGTGGGCCGAGCTTATCGTCAGGTCTCCAATTGACATAAGCCTCGCAGCCCCAAACCCGAATAAAGGACAAGTTAGGGACCGTTCCCTTCCATAATTCATATGGAGTCTTGTCTACAGCTTTAGACGGACTTCGGTTAAGTATTAAAGCAGCTGACAAAAGAGCATAACCCCACAATGAGTCAGGTACAAGCGTGTGACTCATCATGGATCAAACCATATCAAGTAATGTTCGATTTCTCCGTTCGGACACACCATTCAATTGTGGTGTTCCAGGTGGCTGTAGTACAATACCACAGTCTTTAAGGTGTTGATCAAACTCATTCGAAAGATATTCGCCACCACGATCTGAACGTAGTGCTTTAATCTTTCTATCCAACTGGTTCTCAACCTTATTCTGGAATTCCTTGAACTTTTAAAAGGACTCACTTTTATGCTTCATTAAGTAGACATATCCATATCTACTCAAATCGTCCGTGAAAGTGATAAAATATCTATAGCCATCTCTAGCGTTGATTGACATAGGTCCACACACATCAGTATGTATGACTCCTAATAGGTCAGTAGCGCGCATTCCAACACCTTTGAAGGAAATTCGAGTCATTTTGCCTATGAGACATGATTCACACGTGCCAAAAGAATCATAGTCAAATGGGGAGATAGTCCTATTGTCAATGAGCTTCTTCACGCGTTTTTCATTTATGTGTCCCATACGGCAATGCCATATATAGGTTTGATCTTTGTCACCAACCTTTGCTTTCTTACTACTCACATGCATTATCCTTCATGGAAACTGCTTTACCATAAATCATTTCGTTTAAAGAGAAAATACAACTATTATCCTTTATTACAAACGAAAAACCGTCCTTATCAAGTACAGAAACAGAAATAATGTTTTTAGATAAACTGGGTACATAGTAACAGTTATTCAGAAATAACTCAAATCCACTCGGGAGTTGGATTACATATGTTCCCACTGAAACGCAGCTACTCTTGCTCCATTCCCCACTCGCAGGTCCACATCACCCCTTGCGAGAGTTGTGATGTTTCTTAGGCCCTGCAAATGATTACACAGATGAGAACCACAACCAGTATCTAATACCCAAGTTCCGAAACTTGCATGGTTTAATCTCATCATATGAATAAAAGAAGAAGACATACCAACAAGGAGAGACGCGGCCTGCTTTTATGTCCTCACGGTACACGGGGCAGTTCCTCCTCCAATGCCCAAACTTGTGGCAGTGGTGGCACTCCACGTTACCTTCATCGCTCTTTGTCTTGCCTTGTGAGCTACCGCTAGTCTCACCAGGCCCACTCTTGCCTTGCCCTGGCTTTTTGAATTTCGGCTTCCCTACAGCTAGGTTGGCCTGAGCCTTGCCCCTACCTTTGCCCTTGTTGGCAATCATGAGAACGTCCTGTTTCAGACTCCCACTCAATTTCAGATCACTCTCTGTCTGTACAAGGAGTGAGTGGAGCTGATGAAGACTCTTCTTCATATCATTCATATAGTAATTTGCCCTGAAAAGGGCAAAACCATCATGAAGTGAATGAAGAACGCGGTCTATGACGATCTTCTCATCGATTTTGCAACCAAGTGCCTCCAGTTTCTTTCGACATTCTCAATCATATCAAGAATGTGTGGGCTAACCGCTTGGCCCTTCTGAGTTTCGCCTCAAAGAAGCGACATGTATGCTCATAGCTAACGATCCTCGGAGCTTTCGAGAACTCGTTAGAGAGCGTGGTGAAAATCTTATTCGCACCATGGGCAATGAACCGCCTTTGCAAATTTGATTCCATTGAAAAGATGAGTACGTTCTTTATCGCACCCGCCTCTATCATGAAATCACTATAAGGAAGTGATTCATTGGCTCCTGCATTGGGGCCTGGGTTGGGTGGTAGTGGCTGAGTCAAGTACTTGAGCTTACCGTCAGCAATGGCAGCATTCCGTAATGCCGCCTCCCAGTCCGCAATGTTGGACCCGTTATTTTTCAGTCGCGTTGACTGATTCATATTGTCCATGAAAATCTTAAGCCAGGACTCACGTCCGAGTGTGGCACTTGGCATTGGGTCATCATCAGTATGGCCATCCATTTATTATTATCAGTTATATCTGTATATAACGAATTCAAAAACTGTGAAAAAGAAAATAAATATGATAAGTATTCATCGTTTTAAATTTAAGTCTAATGCAAAAACTGTTTAATGCGATGACTCGTGCATTTATACAATTGATCTCCCTCAAGAATTATATAAATGATCCCAAGACTCAATTTCTGTAAATTGATAACCCAACCTCTTAGCTAATTCTACTTTTAGAATTCCTGGTCGATAAATTTCTGTAAATTCTATCTTTAGTCCATCATAATCACGAGATATTACTCGTACTATAATGTTGAGATAAAAATAGGTCAACACTCACTACTTACCCAACGTAGAAGGGGTCATATTATGACTTCCGACGAAGAAGGGGTTCATATTAGTTTTCCCTATAAAGACTAGTCTCAATTTTAGTTATAGGGGAAGGTCCCAACATCTTAACTTTAATTCATTTTAAGTGAACGAATGTCTAGCAACTCGAGAATGATTTAAACTAAGGTGATGACCCTAAAAGCGAGTGACATCTGTATGTCCATGATTAAATATTCAAACTATATGAATCATTTTTCATGCATTTTAGGTGGTTTGGTTTAGGTGGAATATGATGCAATTATCTATCATGTGAAAGAGAACGAAAGCGAGAAAATACGTAAACTATTACAACGGTCCTAGTGTGGCCTATCTACCAAAATGAACAGTAAATACAAGTTTGGAATCCATCCTTATGGACCCGAGAAGCTTGACTTTGTCTCATCTTGGTCCATGTAGCGGGAGTGAGCATCCGATCTCTGTCTCTAGTCTTCTTAAAATTACATTTCAAAATTACAAAAGTAAACCTATTTACATTCTAATTCCCAAAACATAATTAAAAGGAAAAAGATACGAGATCTCAAAAATACATACAAACCATGTTTCCATCATTACGAAAACATGATTAACTAAGGCCACACTAGGTATTACATTTTAAACCAATTGCAAAAATACGTAAATAAAATCATTCATTCATTCAAACAACATAAATAAAATGCATCAACTAAATAAATTATTCATTCAAAACATAATTCCGTAATTATGTAGAGTAATTTATCCAAACCACCTTTTAAACTGATTAAATTATGTGATTATTCCGTAATAAGTCACAAAATTCGTATCAAACAAATCCAACTTTAACATTATTTTAAACCGCTTTAAAATAATTAGGTGTCATATAATTGTGAACCGATTCACAACAAACGAAGAAAAAAATTGTATTATTATTATTATTATTTTTTTCGGTACGGGTATTGTTCACAGCCAGGAAAAACAAATTTTTTTTTTCTCGAAAACAGCAGCAGCAGCAGCCGCACAAAACAGCAGTAAATTTTTTTTTTCGGTACGGGTACTGTTCACAGCCAGGAAAAACAAAATTTTTTTTTTTTTTTTTTCGAAAACAGCAGCAGCAGCCGCACAAAACAGCAGCAAAAATTTTTTATTTTTTTTTTCGTTCGTTTATTTTCCGTTTCAATTAACACAAAAAAAAACTTTGATGAATAGAAATCGTTTATGGTTGCTATTAGAACAAGATTAGCATATTAATTAATGAAACAAGATCAATCGTATATGCTAAAAACTATATAGCAAAAAAAAACAAATTCTTAATCTCATCAACAAAACGAATCCATTTACGTTTTAATTTAATCTTTATTAAATCAAACATCTACAAATTTTTCATATGATTATTCTAACCGATTAAAATACCAATATGAAAAATCAAATGGAACAAGAACAACCAAAATCGAAGGCGGAAAAATTGAAACCACACGGCACAAAAAAAACAGTCCGTGTAAAAATTTTTCCGACGCAAAACAAGATGCAAAATCCATAATATGAAATTCATAAAATATAATTTTGTAGCCTTATGCTCTGATACCACTTGTGGGAAAATATCCGTATATTTCTCCTCTAAATTTCAGGATTATAACAAAATTATAAGATACGAAATAACGAGTCAAATATGAAAATAACAATATGAATAAGAGATAAAAATCAACCTTTGGTCCTTGCAAATTGGCCTAAGAACAATATCAAAGGTATGATATCTCCTGCTAGTTGCACCCAAGATGCTCCTTGATATGCCTTAATCGTGCTAGAACGATTATACAAAATTACCGCTAATTTTTATGTGAGGTTTGATGATAGATCTAGAGAGAAAAATTGAGAGAAAAATCACCCTAGTGTTTTGTTTGTGCCGTCACATCCCCTTCAAAAACCCTATGTATTTTTCTTTTTTTTCTCTCTAGTCATACTAGCTAGGTTTTCGTAAAATAAGAAATTGCAATTAGGATACTTTCCAAACCGATTTGGACTGAGTAGATATATCCATTTATTGCTTCATATTTTCGGTCACACCTATTAAATAACATCCATTGTATTATTATAATTATCGTCACTAATATCGTCATCTTATTAATAAGTCCACTCAACCTTTTGCAGTCGATTTATTAATAAATGTCTGACAATATTTACAATAATTATTACGAGTAATACATTTGCTTAATTAAATATAACGGTTTATATTTAATCACGAATTAACTGATTAGTTCGTTTAAGCTAACATTATTTACATTAATTAAATATAACAGTTTATATTCAATTTACGAATTAACAGTTTAATCCGTCTATCATCATCATTTTTGACTAACCTTTTAGTCAAATACATCGACTAACCTTTAGTCGTATAAGGCATCAATATGACTATATTATTCATATAATCACATCTCTCAGACACATCATATAGGTGTGACTTGTAGGGACCAGTTGATCACCGGCATAATAAAATGACAATAACATCAAACTTCTAGCGAGCCAACCGTTATTGATAAACGTTAATCAACTGATTATTATACAAAGTATACCCTGTGAACCTACAGAGATTTATTTATGTTATTGCACTAACTGTGGAGGACACTGGCTCCAACAACAACTTTCGTACATCTCTTGATTCCATCCTAAAGGCTAGGGTTTTGATAGTGTCTACGAGGGTCTTATCGACTTAATCTTGTAGGGAGGTGATGAGGTCTTTTTTGTGACTTATTCCATACTACCTACAATTTTGTAGTAGGAATATGGAGTCTTTTGACTTATTCCATCTGCTTTCCTCTAACCCTAAACATAAACTTTATATTTATAGTTGTAGTATCTTAGAGGGCAAGACAATAAATAAATATTATATAGCATCTTTAGATATTATCACAATCTTTTTTGATAATTATCTCCTAAATACTAAATATACTATGTAATAAATAGATATCAAAATATAAAATTTTGGTGTCTACAAATGCCCCCTCGAGACTGGTTGAAGAAACTTTGATGCCGGTTGCAACTTTGTCTCGAAACTTGCTACTAAACTTGTACCCTTGAGAATGGAGATGGAGAGCGAAAATCGTCCCACCGAGCGTGCCAATTTGTAAACCATAAAATTTCATACCAAAAATAATATGGGAAAGAAGAATTTATTTTATAACTGAAAGATTGACAACTTTCGTAGATCTCTTGATTTCATCCTAAAGGCTAGGGTTTTGATAGTGTCTACGAGGGTCTTATCGACTTAATCTCGCAGGGAGGTGATGAGGTCTTTTTTGTGACGTATTCCATACTACCTACAATTTTGTAGTAGAAAGATGGAGTCTTTTGACTTGTTCCATCTGCTCTCCTCTAACCCTAAACACAAACTCTATATTTATAGTTGTAGTATCTTAGAGGGCAAGACAATAAATAAATATTATATAGTATCTTAAGATATTATCACAATCTTTTCTGATAATTATCTCCTAAATACTAAATATGGAGTATATAATAATAGATATCAAAATATAAAATTTTGGGGTCTACAGTTGTCAAGATCAAGGGCGAATGCTATAAGGAAAAAAAAAGTTAACAAGATCATACTCGTCCATTATACTGAGAAGTTGTTTCCTACCGTCTTGTGCCCTCCGCAAAAATTGAGACTGAATGAAATTTTCAAAACACCACGGCCCCAAAAAATTCTTTCCTTTACAAGCCTCATAAATAGCCAGCAAAGTTAAGTGATCACCCTCTGGCTGGACAAATTTGGCCTTCCTTTGGTCATCTTGTGATTGCTTCTCCCTGGGTCGATAAATAACATTACCAGTTTGAATCATTGCAATTATAGTTATAATCTCATCACTGCATCCAAGGTCAACACTTGCCAAAAGCATCTTCGATAGTGAAGGCTCCATCGGAAATTCGGCCATGTTTTTTCCCAAGTTGGTCAAAAGACCTTCCTCATCCAAAGCTCCCAGGCTATACAATTGCTCCATAGCGGAGATAAGAGCCTGTGGAGGTGGTGGATCCATAAAATCAAAAGAAAGTAGATCATTAATTCCCATAGCTTTCATTGTCAGTGTAGTCATCCCAAGATTAATCCTCTGTATTTCAGGAATTGAGGAAGAAGACATTTCATTTCGGTAAGCACTCTCTGTATAAAGACGATAGCATTTGCCAGGTCCTGTGCGACCAGCTCTTCCCGCTCGTTGTTTGGCTGATGCTTGCGAAATTGGGGTTATAACCAGAGATTCAAGCCCCTGCTTTGGATTATATACATTTTGTTTGGCAAATCCAGGATCAACCACATAAAATATCCCGTCAATTATGAGAGAAGCTTCAACAATATTTGTTGCAACAATAACTTTTCTCTTCCCAAGAGGGGCTGGGTCGAAAATCCTAGTTTGCATTTCACTGGGAAGCTGAACTGAAATCTCTACAAAAATAGAGTTTTTCAGAGGCTAAATGGAGCTAAGATGAACACTCCCTCACACAGAAGCTAAATGACTCAGAAAACTCAAGGAACCTGCACTAGGCCAGGTAGAACAGATAGAACTTTGCACCTTAGCACATAAGCACATGTAGCAAAGGTTGTGTTTAAGACTCAAGACACACAAGTAATGAATATCAGACACTGTAATCTTAGATCACACACACATTCACTAAGGATTACCACAATACTTAGCTTTGCTAAAGAATTGCAAATGAACAAAGTTCAGGTTTATATTAATTCAAGTATGAGTTCTTTAGGTTACAATGCAGGCCTTATATAGACAATTACAATAGATCTCTACCCTTGAAAATAAACACAATCTAAGGGCTGAAAGAGCCTTACAAATACTGCTAAATAAAATGCAAAAGTCAGCTAATAGGACGAGCTAAGACATGTTGCAAAAATGACAGAAAAGCAATGCTGAAAATTGTTCTTGTCCCTTTCCTGAAATGGTAAGTTGCTCAATTCCTTTGGGAGCCTTTGTCTGGCTGTTTGTTGCCGGTCTTGGGGTTGAGAGGGACTGTTAGATACTCTTCCCAACGTTCTTATTAATGCTAGGTTGATCACACAAAAGTAAGGAGTCTTGGACAGATTAATTGGACTTGTTCCTGATGACTTCCTCATAATGACCTTCAATATGGTAGGCTGTTTTAGGTGAACTTCCAGAACTTATTTGGAAAACTTGTCCTAGAATTTTATCTTGCTAAGGACCTTAAATTGATGGGAAAAGAAGTTGGAGCCCTTGGTTGGAATGGTGCTGCATGATATCTGTCTGGTAGTAGGACTTGCTCTGGCCTGTTTTCTGAAGAATGGACCCTGCGCTGGTTACCCTGGCTGTGGCTGTTCTTGCTTGTGCATGGGCTTGTTTTTGACTGAAGGGTGGGTGTATGAGAGGTGGTAAGCTCAATGTTCCTGTTGTAGGACTTCTTCCTGGCTGTATGGGAGGTGGTAAGCTCAATGTTCCTGCTGTGGCATTGTTCTGTGTTCCTGCTGTGGGGTTCTAGCTGGTTGGAGAATCAACTCCCGTTGTAAACTCTCCTTCCTGAAAAAGATTTGACCTAAAATCCTCACTAGTGTCATCATCAGATTCTCCATAATATGGGCTTATATCACCAACATTGAATGTGCCATGCACTCCATGCTCTCCTGGGAGGTCAATCTTGTATGCATTAAAACCCAACTTCTCAATGACCTCAAAGGGACCCTCTGTTCTTGGACTTAGCTTGTTCTTCCTCTTGTCAAGTAACCTCTCCTTCCCCAGGTGTAACCACTCTAGATCCCCAGCTTTGAACTCTCTAGATTTCTTTGAACCTCTTGCTCTGGACTTGTATACTTCATTGGACTTCTCAATTTGCTGTTTCACCTTGGCATGTGTCTGCATTATCTGGTCCACCCTGGTCTTTGAATCATAGGGTACCACCTTCCTTGCTACTGGTACAAGGTCTATTGGCATCAAGGGGTTAGTGCCATAAACAATTTCAAAGGGGCTTTTACCTGTGCTGGTATATGGGGCTCTGTTGAATGAAAATTTTGCTTGGGCCAGCTTTAAATCCCAATCCTTCGAGGACTTGGAAATGATACATCTAAGGATCCTGCCCAATGTCTTGTTGGTCATCTCTGTTTGTCTATCAGTCTGAGGGTGATGAGAGGTGCTGAATAGGAGCCTGGTCCTTAGCAGCTTACAAAGTGTCCTCCAGAAGTGACTCATGAACTTAGAGTCTCTGTTAGATACTATGGTCCTTGGTACCCCATGGAGCTTGAAAATTTCCTTGAAATATAGGTCTGCAACTCCCATGGCATCCTCAGTCTTCTTGCAGGCAACAAAATGTGCCATTTTGCTAAACCTGTCAACAACGGCCATGACTGAGTCTTTACCCCTCTTAGTCCTAGGAAGAGCCACAATGAAATCGATGCTAACATCTTCCTAAGGCTTATCTAGAACTGGTAAGGGGGTGTATGCCCCAGCCTGGAAGAATGATTTGGACTTCTGACAAGCACTACACCTCCTGATCACATCCTGAATATCTCCCAACATCTTTGGCCAATGAAATTGTTCCCGCAGTATGTCATAAGTTTTCTGGATTCCAAAGTGACCAGCTATGCCATTGAAATGCACTTCTTTCACTAGCAACCGTCTGTAAGGACTCTTAGGTACACACAGCCTGTTCCCTAAGAACAAGAACCCTTCCTGCACCAAGTATCTGCTTCCACTCTTAGGATTGCCCTCCAGGTATGCCAGCCAGTCCTCCTTAAAGTCAGGATCCTCCTTATACAACTCCTTCATGTGCTCAAATCCAAGTACCCTTTCCTCTATGAATGTCAGCATCATGGTTCTCCTTGACAAGGCATCTGCCACCACATTGTTTGTGCGCTCAATGTACTTGATGGAAAATGAGAAGGACTGCAAGAATTCTATCCATTTAGCATGCCTAGTATTCAACTTGTGCTGCCCATTGATGTACTTAAGTGCTTGATAATCAGAGTGCAACACAAAAGGCTTGGGCTTCAGATAATGACCCCAATGATTCAAAGCCCTGACTATTGCAAAGAACTCCTTGTCATATGTTCAATAGTTGAGCTTAGCACCACTTAAATTCTCACTAAAGTATGCCACATGCTTTTGTTCTTGTATCAAGACAGCACCAATGCCTATGCCACTGGCATCACACTCAACTTCAAATAACTTGCTGAAATCAGGGAAAACTAGGACGAGACAAACACAAGAGGCCCTTGATGATGTTGAAAGACCTCGCAACCTTGACATTCCATCTAAATTCTCCTTTTCTCATACACTCAGTCAAGGGAGCCATGCTGGAAATGAACCCCTTAATGAACCTTCTGTAGAAGGAGGCCAGCCCATGAAAACTCCTCACCTCAGTTATAGTCTTAGGGACCTGCCACTCCCTAATTGCCTTCACCTTGTCTTGATAAAAAAAAACCCCTTCCTTGAATATAATAAATCCTAGGAATTGAACTTCCTCCTGCATAAAAGTACATTTATCTATTTTGCCAAATAGCTTATGTTTTCTCAAGACATCAAACAATAAATTCAAATGTTGGAGGTGCTCTTCTGCTGAAGGACTGTATACAAAGATGTCATCAAAATACACAACAATGAATTTCACTAAATATGGCCTCAATACCTCAGTCATCAACCTCATAAAGGGGTTTGGGGCATTAGACAAACCAAAGGGCATTACCAGCCATTCATACAACCCATACTTGATTTTAAAAGCTGTCTTCCACTCATCCCCAGCCCTGATCCTCACCTGGTGGTACCCTTGTCTTAAATAAATCTTGGAGAAGACCCGAGCTCCCTTAAACTCATCCAAGATATCTTTCAATCTTGGTATAGGGAATCTGTATTTGATTGTGATATTGTTGATGGCCCTACTGTCTATGCACATCCTCCAAGACCCATCCTTCTTGGGTACTAGTAAGGCAGGAACTGCACAGGGACTGGGGGGCTCCCTCACAAAGCCCTTGTTGAGCAGGTCACTAACTTGATGTTGGAGTTCCTGAGTTGCCTTTGGATCACTTCTGTAGGCAGGTTTGTTGGGCAGCATTATTGCTCCAGGAATGAGATCAATATGGTGTTCTATTCCCCTGAGTGGGGGCAGCCCACTAGGCAGCTCAGCAGGAAACAGATCTCCATAGGCTCTTAGTATCTATTGGACCTCAGCTAGAATGCTTCCTTGGGGGAGTAGTATTTCTTTCGTCAGGAGGATGAACACATGCTCATCACCCATGAGCTCTTGAACAACCTCAACTTTACTCAACAACAGGAACTCCTTGGACACATCATTGACATGAGTTATGTTCCCCTTAACATTGAGGGGTAAAGGAGCCAAGATGGTCTTCTTGTTACCAAACTTGAAGGCATAAGTATTGTCTCTCCCATGGTGCACATAGTCTCTATCAAATACCCATGGTCTGCCTAACAAGAGGTGGCAAGCATCCATACGCAGAACATCACATAAGGCTTCATCAGCATAGCCTTTGCCAATAGAGAAAGGCACAACACATTGCCTATCAACCTTCACTTCCACTCCCTTGTGCAACCATCTCAGTTTGTAAGGGTGAGGGTGTTCTTGTGTGGTTAGGGACAACTTATCCACCAGAGTTGTAAAAGCTACATTAGTGCGGCTTCCCCCATCAATTATCATGTTACAAACCCTTCCCTTTATGGTACACCTAGTTCTGAATATCTGCTGCCTCTGATCATCCTCCAAGGGTTGAGGCTGGGTGTGCATAACCCTCCAGGTCACCAGACTCAAGCCTGTATCAGGTTCTATCATCTCCTCACCAGGTTCTTCCTTAGGTTCCTCCAGGTCCACCTCACACACAAGGATTTCATCATCACCCCAAATCTCCATGTTACTCAAAGCCTTTTTAGAGGGACAGTCCTTAGCAAAATACCCAAAGCCTTGGCATTTAAAGCATTTCTTGAGGGCCACTGTCCTCCTTAGGTCTGTCTCAGGGGCCTTAACCTTGTCTGTCACAGAAGGCTTAGCAGGGACCAAGGGTTCTCCTATCCTGACTCCAGTGTAAGGTTTAAAAGAGGATCTAGCCTGGGGTTTGGGAAGGGCTGACTTTCCTTTCTCTAACTTCTCAGTCCTTAAGGACAAGCTAACTGCCTCCTCAAAGGAATACAAGTGCTGTAAATTCACCCTGCTAGCTATCTTTTCATCAAGACCTTCTAGAAACCTAGCTATTTTCTGCTCAGGTTTTTCACTAATCTCACATTGAAGTGTGAGTTGCTCAAAATCCCTCAGGTAGGACTCAACAGACCTACTGTCTTGTTTCAGGCGGGTTAGCTTGATAAACATATCTTGGGTGTAGTCTTTTGATACAAACTTAGGCTTCATTTTCTTTTTAATCTTATCCAAAGATTTAATAGGGTCTTTACCTTCCATAGCCCTCTGAACTTTCATGTTTTCATACTAGAGAGATGCATATCCTTTTAATTTCATGATAGCAACTTAAAAGCCCTCTTATAAGTATAACCTTTAAACTCAAAGACTATCTCTACTGACCTTAACCAATCTAGGAAATCATTAGGGTTCATGCTACCTAGAAAGTGAGGGCATTTCTTTGTCATGGTGTCTAGGAAGACCCTGCTCTGAGCCTTCTGAGTCAGAGGCCTCCTCTTGTTCACATGCTGTCTCCTTCTTCCTGCAACAGGTGGTATGGGTGCTCCTCTTCCTCGACCTCTACCTCCTCTTCCACCATTGTTGAGCTGACCATCTAAGAAATCATTGAAGGATGCTGTAATCTCCATGACAGTTCTAGCAAGGCCATGAGTTGTGGTTTCAAGCCCTGCTAATCTCTCTTCACTCATGGCTGTTTTTTTTTTTTGTGTTTTTGACTGTAGTTAGGAAAATGAACTCACAAACCAAAGCTCTGATAACAAATTGAACTGAAATCTCTACAAAAATAGAGGTTTTCAAAGGTTAAATGGAGCTAAGATCAACACTCCCTCTCACACAAGTTAAATAACTCATAAAACTCGAGGAACCTGCACTAGGCCATGCAGAACAGATAGAACTTTGCACCTTAGCACACAAGCACAGGTAGCAAAGGTTGTGTTTAAGATTCAAGACACACAAGTAATGAATCTTAGACACTGTAATATTAGATCACTCAAAACTTCACTAAGGATTACCACAATACTTAGCTTTGCTAAAGAATTGCAAATGAACAAAGTTCAGGTTTATATTAATTCAAGTATGAGTTTTTTAGGTTACAATGCAGGCCTTATATAGGTTATTTCAATAGATCTCTACCCTTGAAAACAAACATAATCTGAGGGCTGAAAGAGCCTTACAAATACTGCTAAATAAAATGCAAAAGTCAGCTAATAGAACGAGCTAAGACATACTGCAAAAATGACAGAAAAGCAATGCTGAAAAGTGTTCTTGTCCTTTTCCTGAAATGGTAAGTTGCTCAATTCCTTGGGGAGCCTTTGTCTGGATGTTTGTTGCCGGTCTTGGGGTTGAGAGGGACTGCTAGATACCCTTCCCAACGTTCTTATTAATGCTAGGTTGATCACACAAAAGTAAGGAGTCTTGGACATATTAATTGGACTTGTTCCTGATGACTTCCTCATAATTACCTTCAATATGGTAGGCTGTTTTAGGTGGACTTCCAGAACTTATTTGGAAAACTTTTCCTGAAATTTTATCTTGCTAAGGACCTTAACTTGATGGGAAAAGAAGTTGGAGCCCTTGGTTGGACTGGTGCTACATGATATCTGCCTGGTTACTCGACATGCTCTGGCCTATTTTATGAAGAATGGACCTTGCTCTGGTTACCCTGGCTATGGCTATTCTTGCTTGTGCAGGGGCTTGTTTTTGACTGAAGGGTGGGTGTATGAGAGATGGTAAGCTCAGTGTTCCTGCTGTGGGACTCCTGCCTGGCTGTATGGGAGGTGGTAAGCTCAATGTTCCTGCTGTGGGGTTCTAACTGGTTGGGGAATCAACTCCCGTTGCAGAAGTGCAATATACACAGGAAAAATCATCAATTCAGGAACATTTCTGCCAAGAGATTTCATTCTGTCATAAATACATTGGCATGCAAAGTCAATTTCTTCCTGCCCGGTTAAGAAGACAAGAATGTCCCCTTCAGGTTTTGTCAAATGGACCTGCAGAACAGTGAGCAAAGTCGCGTCTAAATAATCAATTTCGGGCTGCTTGGTATACAATATCTCTACCGGGAAAGTTCTTCCAGGGACTGAAAAAATATTACAGTTGAAAAAATACTCGGAAAATTTATCTGCATCCAATGTAGCAGAGGTAACAATAAGACGAATATCCGGTCTACGGGTAACGAGCTTTTTTAGAAACCCGAAAAGAATATGTGTGCTTATAGTTCGCTCGTGTGCTTCATCAAGCATTATGACTGAGTATTGTGTTAGATTCTCGACAATAAGAATCTCCCTCAGAAGCATGCCATTAGTCATGTACATAATTACTGTGTCGGGTCCTGTGCAATCTTCAAACCGTATAGAATACCCAACTTCCTCCACTAATCGACAACCAAACTCTTCGGAAACCCCCTGAGCAACAGAGGTTGCAACCACTCTACGGGGCTGGGTACACCCAATTTACCCTTAGTGGTGTACCCCGCCTCTGCCAAGTACTGCGTAATCTGAGTTGTTTTTCCCGACCCCGTATCATCAATTACAACCAAAACCTGGTAATTGTGAATGGCTTGGATAAGCTCTTTATTCAACTTGTAGATTGGCAAGCTTTGCCTTTGTTCCTGTATAGACAACTTGGATTTCTGTCCAAATGACAAAGCCTTACCATAGGACTCCTTCTTCCATTCAGGCATATCATATGCAGACAATCCCACTCCTCTCAACTCTTGGGCGAGGTGTCTTTCTCCCGTCTCCGGCATCGGGTCTTCCCAAGGACGATTAAGATCTTTTGGAATAGAATAAAGCATCGTTCTTTGTTGATGCTGACCAAATTCTCTTCTCTCTTTCATCAAAGCAGCCCCAAGAGCAGCCGCCCTACTTAAAAACCCGTATGGATTCTTGAATATCTTAACAGGTGACATATCAACCGAGTTTTTAGTCTTCCAATTCAAAAACGGAGGTTCATCATCATTCAACTCAACCTCAAGATCTTCCTCAACACCTTCTTCATAGTAAACCACCCCATCAATTTCATCATTAAAACTAGGAAGCTCCTTCACACTCAACACACCCGATGCAACCAACTGTTTGGTCTCCCACTTTTCGGGTGAGCTCATACGCTTCAAACCCTGCCTCGAAGGTCTACCATCCTCTGTAAGAATTATTATATTATTATTTAATTCTCTATGATGTGGACCTAATTACTAATATCAGTTACCTTAATTAATTAACGGTTAAATATATTGTTTCGGGTTTTTAATAGGAGTCCTAGTTTAAGTGGATTAAGGTTAATGGTTACATGCCATTAACATATCAGGCCCACTTATTCTATTAAGCCCCTCCTGCCACCTCTCTATATAAGCACACCTGTTTGAGCTTTAACCTAATTCATTCATATTAAGAAACACACATTAAGGAAGTGAATTAGAGAATAAGGAAGGCAGAAGAAGGCAAAACAATAAGGGTTTATTCTTTTATCTTTCTCAAGTAATTTTGTTATCAGATCTGATGGCTGCACCACGTAAGTATATCTCAGTAATTATCGCTTTAATCAAGATCCTATAATTTATGTTTACATGTGGTATCAGAGCAAGATTGTGATTATAGTTGTAATTCTGATTAATGTTCTAATTATGTTTTTATGAATGAATTTAATGCTTTAATCATGATGTTGTAACATTCATTCATAATTGATTGTATACCCTTATGATAGATATTGTATCCTTATACCATAATTGTTTCCGCTGCCCTAATCGAATTACTTCGTTTTTAACTGATCTATGTTGATTACGATATGATTTATGATGAATTTCTGTTCTGCCTAATTCGATTTGAATGATTATTATGTTTTTTATGCGTATGATTATCGTCTGATCTCTAACCTACTCGATCGAGCTAAAGCTTCACTCGATCGAGGAGGTTTATTCTTGTTGTTGCTCGATCGAGCTTACTGCTTACTCGATCGAGGCCTTTCTGTGGTGCTGTTGCTCGATCGAGCTTACTGTTTACTCGATCGAGGTTTCTCTGCTTTGCTGTTGCTCGATCGAGCTAACTGTTACTCGATCGAGGCTTTTCTGTTTTGCTTTTGCTCGATCGAGCTGATGGTGTACTCGATCGAGTGGTTCCGTTTTGTCTGGTTCTCGATCGAGCTAAAGTTTTTCTCGATCGAGATGTTTTGTTTATTTTCTTCTCGATCGAGCTGTTGTTTTTACTCGGTCGAGGTCTTCCCGTGCTGTTTCGATACTCACTGTTTGTTTTTTATTGTATGTTCGTATAATATTATGTCGTTATGCTTATAGAATTAATTTATTTAGCGTACATTATTATTATATATCAATTATACATTAAATTATATCTTATGTATCGATTAAAGGAGACCTCCGCATTATGACGTGTTGAAATTCACCACAGTGAATTCATCTCGTACGCGATAAGATCTCATAATGTATTTAAATTGGGCATTCACATTATGTTGATGTTCACCACAGTGGACTCAATATATGCAGTGAATATCCGACTAAGCATCTAATGGGGTGAAATAACTCGTATTAAGGTTTTACCCACAGGTAACCTAACATTAAAGTAAAACACCCATTAAAGAGAGTATTCTTGATTATGTAATTAAGCATGCGTAGGTTGTCCACAGATACTGCACATTGCTTAATGAATGTTTATGAGTTACTCATTTAAGTTTCAAGTCTTAGTCATAATTGCTATTGTGTGATAAACTCAAAGCCTAATGTTCTGAGCATTGTTCATAATGCAGTACCGTTGCAAAGCTCTCTCAATAATTGTGTCCAAGCAGTACCACAACTTGATGGTACTAATTACTCAGAATGGAAGGAGCATCTCGAGTTCTATTTAGGTATTCTTGAACTTGATCAGGTGCTTACTGGAACAGCTCCTGCTGAACCAGCTTCAGATGCGAGTAAAGAAGTACTTGATGAGTATAACTGGTGGAAGAAATGTGACAGTCTTTGCTTAAAGTTTTTACGACTTACCATTGCACAAAACATTAAGTCCTCCATTTCGGAGACAGGCTGTACTACAGCCAGTAAGTATATGGAAATCATTAAGGAACGCTTTCAGACTACCGATAAAGCGGTAGCTGGAAGACTTATGTCTGAACTTACCACTGCTAAGTATAATGAGAATGTTACCACCATGCAGCAACATGTGCTGCATATGACGAATCTGGCAGCTAAGTTGGGAAAACTGGGCATGAAAGTTGAGGATGCGTTCCTTGCCCAGTTTATAATCAACTCACTGCCAGATAAGTTTGATGCTTTTCACCTTCATTACAGCACCGTTAAAGAAATTTGGAGTGTAAATGAATTGACCAATAAACTGGTTCAGGAAGCAGCAAGAATCAAACAGAAAGATGAGGCTGATTCCTCAAGTAAGAATGGTGGTTTACCCCAGGCACATCATGTGCATCATATAAGCGGGAAATCTAAGGGTAAGTTTGGAAACAAGAAGGGCATTAAGCCTAGCCCTTCTGATAAACCGTCTGCATCTGGCGTAAAGAAGGAAATTAAGAAGCAGGAAAGTTGCTTTTTCTGTAGAAAACCTGGGCACTTTCAGCAAGACTGCATAAAGCGTAAGAATTGGTTCGAAAAGAAGGGTAAGCCTTTGGCTTTAGTATGTTTCGAATCAAATTATGTTGAAGTTCCTTCTAACACTTGGTGGCTAGATACAGGCTCTAATGTACACATTTCGAATTCCTTGCAGGGATTCCTTATGACAAGAACCATAAATCCAAATGAGGCCTCCTTATACATGGGGAATAAAGAAAAAGCCTCAGTAGAAGCCATTGGAAGATTTAGCTTGGAATTAAGCACTGGATTTAAGTTGATTTTGGAGGATACACTTTATGTTCCCTCATTCGGACGCAATTTAATTTCAGTTTCTAAGTTAGATAATAGTGGTTTTAAATTATGTTTTGGACAAGGTTGTTTCAGTATGTATCGAGACAATATTAATGTTGGTTCTGGGATTTTAGAAAACGGATTATATCGTATTTATTTAGATAAATTGTCTTCAGAATCTCTTTGTGTTTCTCATAATGTTTCTCTGCATAATAATGTTGGTTCGAAACGTGGAAGATCTAATGAAAGTTCCTCCTTCTTGTGGCATAAACGTTTGGCCCATATTTCAAGAGAAAGAATGAACATATTGGTTAAAAATAATATGTTACCTTCTCTTGATTTTACGGATTTTGGGACGTGTGTGGAATGCATTAAAGGTAAGTAAACCAAACACACCAAGAAAGGGTCCACAAGAAGCACTGCGTTATTAGAAATTATACATACAGACATTTGTGGTCCTTTTGATGTTCCCTCTATGAGTGGAGAGAAATATTTCATCACATTTATCGATGATTATTCACGTTATTGTTACCTTTACCTTTTGCATGAAAAATCTCAATCAGTAAACGCTTTAGAGGTTTACATTAAGGAGGTGGAAAGGCAATTGGGAAATAAAGTGAAAATCATAAGGTCAGATAGAGGTGGTGAATATTATGGCAAATATGATGAATCAGGACAACATCCTGGTCCCTTTGCAAAACTCCTTGAAAGTTTGGGTATTGTCCCTCAGTACACAACTCCTGGTTCTCCATGGATGAATGGTGTAGCTGAGAGGCGTAATCGAACCCTATTAGAGGCTGTGAGGACAATGATGAGTAATACCAACTTACCCATGAAGTTGTGGATGCATGCCCTTATGACTGCTGTGTATGTTGGAAACCGGGTTCCCAGTAAGGCAGTTTCAAAGACACCATTTGAACTGTGGAAAGGGTGGAAACCGAGTCTTCAACATTTGCATGAATGGGGATGCCCAGCAGAGGCACACATTTATAATCCACATGAAAGGAAACTCGATCAAAGAACCATTAGTGGGTTCTTTATCGGCTATCCAGAAAAGTCTAAAGGGTGTAGGTTTTACTGTCCTACACACAGAACAAGAATTGTGGAAACCGGAAATGCCAAATTCCTTGAGAATGGCGAAGTTAGTGGGAGTGATCAGGTAAGGGATGTCATAGTCAATGAAGTTAGGGTGGCAATTCCAGCTTCCTTGCCCCCAATTTCAATTGATGAAGTTCCACATAATGATAATGTTGACCCAGTCAATATTGTGGAACCTAACGTTAATGACCCTCCACTCCCGAATGATAACATTGCCACTGAAGTTGTTGATACAGTCAATGAAATAGTATTAAGAAGGTCCACAAGACCTAGAAAGCCAACTACTTCAGATGACTTTGTATATCTACAACAATGTGAATTTGACATTAGTATTGATAATGATCCGGTTACGTTTTCACAAGCTATGAATTGTAATGATTCCGATAAATGGATTAATGCCATGAAAGAAGAGATGGAGTCTATGGCTAAGAATGAGGTCTGGGAGTTGGTCAATTTACCAGTAGGTCATAAGGTTGTCGGCTGCAAGTGGGTCTTTAAGACCAAGCGCGACTCCTCGGGTAATCTTGAACGACATAAAGCCAGACTAGTAGCTAAAGGCTTTAATCAGAAAGAAGGCATTGATTCTGCGGCTCCTACTCTAGCATCCAACCCATTCCCGCCACCACTCCATCCCTTATTCTGCGGCTCTAAATCCTCACCGGTATTCTGATCCACGTCAACCATGGACAAACCCAATTTCTCCCCCGAATTTGATACTGATATCACCTTGACATAAACCTCTTGACCCCTCCTCACAAAATCCTTCACACTCCCAACGCTGTCGCTACCCATCTGCGAAACATGTACAATCCCCTCCTTGAAACCCATCAACTCGACGAAAAAGCCGTTATCCATAATACTCGAAACTCTCCCTTTATAAATCCTATACAATTCTATCTCTTCAGACCTAACCCTTACCCTAGAAACATCATTATTAGTATCACCAACATTGGCGTTAGGTTTAGGGGGGGAAATAGCATGAATTACAGTAAACAAAGATTTGACGAAATAATCAGGCAATACGGCACCGTTTATCCTCAATTATAAATCAAATTGATCTAGGGTTAGACATGTACGACCTAATTCAATGATAAATTCAGCGAGAATTTTGTCAGAAGTTGATAAATGAGTGTCTAGTTCGGAACATACTTTGGAGACTAAAGAAAGGTACTCTAATTTCTTCAATACGTCGTCGTTTGTATCCTTTTTCTCCTCTTCTTTATCTGACGCTACCATTGTTGTAGTTAAGTTTATTATGGGGAAATGTAGCAGTAGAGCTTTTATACTGATTCTAGGTGCTTGGGATCATTACACAACTCAACAATATGAAATGTTATTATGAAAGGATGTCCAAGCGGTTTTATGCTCTTGGAGGTACGTCTCCTATCCCTTCTTTCTTGTTTCAAGTTAAAGTCGGTCTACTAACTTTGAAAAGTATAATTTTCATATTTTCATATTTTTTTATTTTTGAAAGAAAATAAGTATGATTACTTCACACCACAAATTATACTATTAGACATTTAGACCGTTATAGTATGCAGCTACTTAAAAATTGATACGATTAAAAAGCGAAAATAGGTTTGAATCCCAATAAAAACTCACGGGTCCTGTATAAGTTTCCTTGTTTGGTTAATATTATACCTGATAAACGAGTCACATTCGGATCGGGTTCGTTTTGGGTCGGATCAATTTTGGGTTTGATTTTTTTTGAATCGCGTTCGGGTTGGATCGGGTTGAGTTAATTAATCGTCTTCTAAGTTCTAATAATCTACCTATTTATTATCTTAATAGGTAGATAGAGACTTAACCCTAAAAATTGGGGAATTGGGGAAAGATAGATGTGTATGATTAATAGAATAGAACTAGTAGTAATTATACGTGATTGATTAATGTAGCTGACAAATTCATAGCGGACCGCTATTAATTGTTGTTATTGTGCTTGGAATCACTTATTCAGGTAAGGATACTCCTTACTCACCTTGGGATATGTGTGGATATGATATATTGTGTGGAAATAATTGTTAGATGGTTTAATTTGTGCGGTGTGTCGTGTCTGTGTTGATATTGGATTATGGAATTATGATAGTGGCCTTTGGGCTCCTTGATGTATCCCGGAGATCGTCTTATGAGGTTGACCCTGGTTCCAGTTAATCATGGATGCCCCCCATTGTTCTCCTCTTAGAAACCCGACCTTTAAAGGATGTGTACATTTAGAACTAAGGATGATAATAATGTCGTTAAATCGGTATGTGATAATGCCGTTAAATCAATACTTGATATTGTTGTTAAGTCGTTTAATCGGTCCGTGATAATGCCGTTAAATCAAAAATGTCATTAAATCGGTCCGTGATAATGCCGTTAAATCGGTCCGTGGTAATGAATTGTGATCTTAATGCCGTTAATCGGTTCGTTAAGATGATTTGTAATAATGTCGTCGAGCGGTCCGTTGTTAAAAATATTTATTTCGTTAACACTCTTGAGGTTCTTGTTTATATTTTATACAGTATGGTTTATCTCTGCTCAACCTTTTGTTGACTTGTGTGTTTTTTGTTGTGTTTGTTAATTTTTGTTAAAAGTTATGTCTGATGATCCGTATGATCTTTCGGGTTATATTTGGGAGTACTGTATCATATAGAGGTTATGTAAGATGGGTGACTTGGATGAGATTGCTTATACGAGATTGGACTCGCTCGAGACGAAGTTGTATTAGTAGCTGACTATAGTGTAGACTATCTCACTAGCTAATATGTAATAACGAGTTGAGTTTAGACTTCCACTGTTGAGTTGTAAATTAATTAATTAAAGTTGTCTTTGAATTAATAAGTATGTATATTGGTTCTGATTTATTAAAAGGTAAAGTTTGGTTTGTTTAATTTTGCTATTGTTACCACGTTTACCGTGATTGTAAGACCCTTATTTATATGGGAGGACGAGTCAAGACTCTCGGATAAATATGAGTGTTACATTAATTAGTAATTTTGCAGTGACATTATACATTTCCTTATTTTATGGGTAAACAACCAAAATTAAATATGTCAAATGGGTCGGTCGTGCGGATTACGCGTTAGGTAATTTCGGGTTTGGGTAAAATACGAGTTAGATCTATTTTTTGTATGTAGAATTCGAGCTCGTACGGATCGATTTTATACGAGTTTCGGGTCATAAACGACTTTGATTAACGCCTTCTTACAAATGTATATTTTATGTAAGTTTAATTATTATCATACATTCTTAAGTTTTATAATTATCCAGTTTAATACATATGAAAACTAAGTTTATGCACATTTTTCTTAATATATTCAATATTGCAACAGTAAACAAAGTAAAACTAATATAATAAATATATTAATATAGTATCATTTATGTAATTAATTGTAAGGTAAAACTATGTTTAAAACAAATATAAACATATTTTATTTCAAACTTTTAAACTTTAGATTATTTTTATTATTTTATGGGTAAATTGGTGATTACTCCCTTATATAATCCATTCTTTGACAGTTACTCCCTTAACTAATTTTTTTTCAAACTTTGATGCATGCATAATTTGCTCACTTCTTTCCCCTAGGCCCTAGATTACCTCATTACTATCTACTACTATGCATGCTAGTAATAGCCGTTTTGGCATTGTTTCCTTCCTATTTGCTACCATGTGCTATTTAGCTCGTATTGTAGGAATTTGGAGCGATAAAGGGGGGAATGGCGGTTTACGAGCGGTGAAAAGTTGAGGGAAACCCGAGTCAGTTGACCGCATGCCTTATTGTTCGAGTAATAAAGGCAAGAGAGCGATTTTTATAGACGGGAATCGAAACCAACGTAAGATGATTAAAGAAGGGAAGTAAAATCAACCCCTTGGCCTTCGGCGACATGTGGATGAGACATATAGTAAGGACAAATATGTCGTTGCATATGAACCATTTGTGGCTCCAATTTGTGGGTACAAACTATGGGAGAAGACAGGATTTTCAGAACCTCACCCCTTTTAGAAAGAGTGGTGTCAGGAAGGCCTAAATCTAAGAAAAGGAGGAAAAATCCAGGTAAAGATGATGGTAAGGATAAGGGAGTTAAGAGGGCTAATAGGAGCAACAAATGCAGCAACTGTGGGGAGCTTGGTCACTACAAAAGAACTTGTAAGAACTCCATAATGGCCCATGCACAGTCAACGATTAAAGGATGTAGACCTAAAAAACACTGCTTGAGATAATGAGGCAAGACATATAACTAAAAAGAGAAAGGCCACAAAAGAAGCCTATATGAGATCCACTGGCACCACTACAAACAACAAACATTCGGCACCACCACCAACAACACCATCAATAAATAAATAATCAAATGGGACTCAACGGTCAGTGGCTCAAGACCTTAATTTTTTAATTAGTTATTTAGTCCTTTCTTTAATAATTTCATAAACGTGTGAACGATTTGCGACCATTTTGGTTTTGGATGTATTTCTTTTCTTCAAAAATTTCAATTTATTGAGTTATGTATTGAAGGATATAATCATCTATTTTAATTTGGATGTAATTGCTTCAATAATTTCATAATAATCTTACGTATTGAAGGGGATAATTGTAACACCCTGAAATTTCTGCTATTTATTTTTATTCGAATTAATTATTTATTGTTCGGAAATCCTTATTTTATTATTCCTTAGGTATACTTCATATTAGTATAACTTCATTGTTGGGTCAAATCCTCTTTATTTCTTATTGGGATTATTTTCTAGTTAAAATCTAATCCCCATTAGCTTCTCTATAAATACTAAGCTAAATCTCATCTCCTTTCTTTTCATTCAATTGAAAATCCTAAACCTAATTCTCTCATCTCCTCCTCTCTTTGGGCCGTGTGCAACTCCTTTTTCCTCTTGATATTCGTGCCCCTTGATCCCTTTTATTCATCATTAATCATTCATCTTCGTTTCTAGATCGATCCTAGCCAATATATTCTTCAATCGTTGTAAGTTTTATATTTTATTTTCATCTTTTCGTCGTTTTATGCGCTAGATTCACTAGTAGAAAAACCCCTATTGCATCATTTCTAAATAGGTATTTGCGTCGGTTTGGAGAAGATGTATTTCGAGGGGTCGTATATGATGGTGCGTCAGTTGTGAAACTGACGCAATTAGGGGTACATGACAGGCTAAATCGTACAATAAATCAAAGATAACCAACTGGCCTAAACTATTGTAGTAAAGGAAATCGGGATCGTATCCACTAGGAGACTAAAGAAATTCTATTTGCTAATTAATAGTCTGTCTAAGTAACAAAATGAGGGTTTAAATTGTTTGTTATCTAAACTACAAGTAGTGAAGGAAAGAGAAATAAAGGGAAGAGAAATAAAGGAAGAAAGTTGATTAAAATATAATAAGAGAAATAGCTAGGATATCGGGTTACCACGGTCAACGACGGTCAATGATAGAATCAAAAGATTTTACATAAACATGGTTTGAAGGGTAATGGATAGTTCCTTCCGGTCTACTATTCACCCTAGAATTACTAAAGTAACTTTTGCTCTAATTAGTAAATTCTATTGTTCGCTGCAAGTTCTACCCTTTTCCATATCTTACGATCCAGGTCGAGGTTTGACAAACTAATAGATTGGTCACATGCATTTAACCAATTTACTAACAATTGATGCAACGATTAACAAAACAAACCAACAATCATGAATTAACTAATAATCTAACAATATATCATCGCATGACTGCAGTTCCCCTAAATCCTAGCATAGAAGAATTAGCTACTCATGTTGTATCTAATGAAATTAACTACAACAATAAGAATTGAATTAAACATGGCTAAAGACAACAATTAATAGACAAAGAAATTAATGAGCGAGAGTAAATAACAAAGAACGAGAATAAGAGAAAAGAATTTATATAAAAGAAGATTCAATACCAAAAGAAGGAAGAAAGATCAATTCCAAGTACTAGATCTAAAGTTGCTAAAAGAAACGTAGAATGTTTTACAGTGTAAAAAGAAATGACCTAATTACTCTGTCTTTCCAAGCTTAAATACTAAATTTTGAAATTATTAAAACCAATGGGCCGAATCAGAAAATCTAATTTTCGGCTAAAGCTTAAAAGCAGTCGATCGACTAACAACACGGGTCGATTGACTAAAGTGTAGAAATTTTCTATCTCTACTTCAAATTAGTCGATCGACCACTATACTTAGTCGATCGACTAATTTCCAAAACATGTCGATCGACTATTCAGACCAGTCGATCGACTAATACCCAGAACAGCACACCCATTCACTGTAATTCAATGCATCTTCTCTCATTCCCGAGCATCCCAAGGTGACAGTTTCCAAGCACTACTCCATTCGTATCCGGAATGCAACACAATTACGAGATTCGACTCGTTTTCACTCCTTATGGGTCAACAACCTATACGAAACAAAGAAATACCCAAAGCATCTGAAACACAGTAGAATAGTAGCTTTCGCCACTCAGAAAGGCATAAAAATGCGTGCAAAGAGGTGAAATAAATGTATAAATTAGGCACGCATCAAACCTTCCCAAACCAAATCCTTGCTTGTCCCAAGCAAGCAAAGACTTTAAATAGTAAACTCATCTAATGGAACGAAGAAAAAACTCAGAGCTACCTACACTTCTAGTGTCTAAGCCCGTTTAATGCATAAAAGCTAACACCAAGGCACAAAATCAAATGCAAACGAGTTAGATCAATGATAAAAGAAAACTCAACCGTCGACCTTGAAAGACTTGTATATATCGGAGTCTCACGGGTCACTCATCACTCATTCAAAGCACATGGTGAGAAAATTTGTAAGATAAGAGAAAAAATAGTCACTCACCTAACTGCGACCTATAAGAGCATGCATGCAATTTAACATGATAAATACCTCTATCGACCGTACATATGCATTCCAACCAACCTGGACCAAGACACATGCCGAGTACTTACATATAGTGTGTGGTGAGGTAATAGGGTGAAAAGGGACACAATAAATTTTGGATATGTGGAGGTAAAGCCAAGCTAGTACAACCGTAATCAATTAGTGACTCATCTGCCTTATAAACCCAATTTAAAATTAAGAGCGATGTCAAATTCGGCATAACTCAATACACACAACGCGACTCCCGAAAAATGTATAAGGACAAGCACGGAAGTATAAACATTCCTCTTTCTCTTCTTTTTCAACACTCAACAATTCTTTTATTTCATGTTATTTCTTTTTTCGGAGTGTTGGTTTTTTTTTCTCTTATTCCTTTCTTATTCATTTTTTTTTTCATCTTCATTCTCAAATTACCAACCCTCTTCTCATTGCAAAACTGAAATACCAAACTAATGATCAAATACGTACCCAATACGAACAATTAAACTAGCTTGACTAAGGTAGGCTAATTTTGGATTTTAGTTAAAAATTGGGTCAAAATAGGTCAATTTGGCTAGTGAGGTTTAGGGTTAAAATATGAGAAAAAAGGGTTTGCCTCTTCACATGTGTGACCTTCCACAAGCCGAATGCATACATGCACAAAGAGGTAGATGTCATACTTATGCAAATTAATGTTACATGCCTTATAAGGAGTCCTACTCACATCCTAGATGAAACGGATCATGAATGACATCAGTTTATGAAGGCTCTAATACCTTAGATTGTTTAAGTAGGTTGCCGATATCAAGTCAAGTCTATTCGTTCAGTAAAATTTAATCAAAACTCGTAGAATGTGCAAATGATTGTGTACGACAGCATTAACAATGCAAGGTTTAGACTGTAAAAGCATAGAAGCGGTTTCATCATTGTTATCAACCATTCCGACTCGACCTAAATGCAAAAATAAACATGTTTTTGTATTTTTATGATTGTTCGAATTTTTTCTTTTTTTTTTCTCTTGATTGTATTCAAATTAAATAAACAATGCATGCAGAAATGCAATAAACATGAAAAACGAAATGCAATAAAATGCAAATGGATGCAAATTAAGACAGATGCATACCCTCCCCAAACCAAATCACACAATGTCCTCATTGTGTTCAACAAACGATCATCAGCAGAAGCAACAAGTAAGGGAAAGGGGTGCAAGATGAGATAAATACATGCGGAAGTAAAATATGATAAAGAAACTTACAATTATATACAAAGATGACCTCCCAAAACCAGAAGACAACAAGGGAGGTCGTAGCAAGCTCCTACTAACCATCGCTCTCCTCCTCCTCCGACTCAGATTGAGCGTCCTCGTCATTGCCACCCGCCTCCGTGGCTGCTCCGTCGGGATACCCACCCACCGGATAGCGGTAGTAAGAAGGGTGGGTCCTATCATGTGGTACTTGGCCACTACGGATGTAGGACTCATAGATAGGGAACCCAACCAAGGCCTGGTTCATCTGCATCTGCGCTATCGTGCTACCTAAATCAAGTATCATACGGTCACGTGCCCCTTGGTCAATGACCGAAGGGGGCACAAAAGGGGGTGGAGGTAAAATAGGGGTCGGAAAACCCGAGGAAGGTCCAGTAGGAGTAGGTGTAGATGGCTGCCCCATCTCTCGTTCTTGACTACGATCAGCGGCCCTCCTAGGCACAGTATAAGGTAAAAGGTACGAGGGGACAGGTGGTCGAGATGCCTTTTGTGCGACAAAAGGAAGAGGGGTCAAAAGAGGTAAAGAGTCGCAAGGCAAAGTCACTGAGGTGGACGTGGAGATCTTCCACGTCTCGTCATCTAAGAGCCAATTTATGTGACACGTGAAAAACCTATCAAGCACACATGCGTTGTCTAAAAATTGGTCTTCATGACCAATGGGTAACATACCCCTGGGGAAGTCGGGAAGCAACTATTTAGCGAGATGAGTGACCACCCCCTCACAGTAGATAGAGGTCAAAATCCCGTTTGCAATATTAACAAAGTGCTGACCGACGAGATAAGCTATATTTATCAAAAACGGGCGACCACTATCGATATTCAGATAGCCACCTAAGAAATGAAGCTCATCCGAGTTTACGTTATTGACTTCTTTTCGTCCAAAAATTGTGCTTGCAATTAAACGAAGGCAATAACGTACAGCCGGATGATGCACAAACAAACCCCGCTTCCTACCATTATGGTGGTCGAAAAGGGCAGCCCACAGTGGCTTAATCAGTTTTCTAAGGGGATTGAAATCCCCTTCTCCATGTAGACCAAGTAGAGCACCAAACTCGGGCATGGAAAATGTAAACTGCTGATTAAAAAGGCGAAAATGGATGCAAGCGGCATTCACATTCGCCTTAAAATCAGCGAAAGAGAAAAAGAAACTGCTGAAAAACTCAAGTGTAGGGGATTGGTAAGTGTATTCTTTCTTTTGAATTAAACCCGACATCCCCGTACCATTCAAAATTCCGATAACACTATCGTAAAGACCTAAAGCCACTAGCGTGTCAAGATCAAGAAAACGCGAGGGGACAATAGGATTGTGCGAAAGTGATTCAAACTGATTCTTTTGAGTAAGGGATTCAAAGATTACCTCCGGATAGTCAGGTAGACTATCTAAAGGTTTGTGTGGTATCATTGCGGGACTCGGGTCAACTGGAGCTCCGTCGCTGCCTGACATGCTTGTGTCGGCAGGTGGCGTCGGAACTGCTGTCTGGCGCCTGGAAGTTTGTTCAATGGTCATCCTCCGCCGCTTGCCTCCTTCCATAGTTTACCTATCACAAGCAAAGTTTGATTGTTAGTCATGTAGTTTTTCCTAAATCCCAAATCAATTGAAAACTCAAACCCTAATTTTTTCAGTTAGGATTATTGGGAAGTAGTAGTAGTGAATGATTGAAAGGGATTAAAGAAATAAAATTTACTTGTGAGGGTTAGGAATGGATAGATCTAAAAGATGAGAGTGAGTAAGTGAAAGAAGGAGGGAGAAAGTTGAGTCTAACAGTCGAAATAGGAAGAATAGGGAAGAGGGTAGAAATTGAGAGATTTAAGTTGCAGCGGAATTTTTTTTTTTTAGTTTTGCTTTGATTTAGTCGATCGACCGGTATATTTAGTCGATCGACTAAATCTAGCAAAAATCATTATTGCAGCAAAATTAGTCGATCGACCACAAAAGTAAGTCGATCGACTAAATATCGCAAAAATCCCTGTTTCAGCAAAAGTAGTCGATCGACTAAGTAACTCAGTCGATCGACTTTCCTGATGAAAGCGCTGGTCATCTTTCTTTTTTTTGCGAAATTGCTTGACACGATCTCCTATAATGCACCTTTTCATTGAAAAGTTAGTCCCTCATTCTCACTTAATACTCAAATGAAACTAATAACGAGCACTAATAAGCTAAATTAATAACTAAAAGTAATTCAACTCACAAAGCTAAACTAAACTAAACTGATAGCAAATAGTTCAAACTTACAAGATTAATACAGTCCAGGTTGCCTCCCGAAAAGCGCTGGTTTATGAGGTCCCGCTCGACCTTGTTACCTCACTTGGCTTGTTCATCAATATGGTCGAAGTATAGTACTTCGATCATTCCAATAGAATTCGTGGTTCCATAGTAATGCTTTACTTGGTGACCATTTACCTTAAACCTCTTACCTTCGGAGTTTTCTAACTCGACTGACCCAAAATTAGAAACAGAAGTTACCGTATAGGGGCCAGACCACCTGGACTTTAGTTTACCAGGAAAAAGGCGGAGTCGGGAATTGAATAGCAATACTTTGTCACCAACTTTGAACTCTCGCGGTATAAGCCTCCTATCATGCCACCGCCTTGTCTTCTCTTTGTATATTCTGGAGCTTTCATAGGCATTCCTCCGGAACTCTTCCACCTCATCTATCTGCAACAAACGTTTCTCACCACAAAGTTTGTTGTCAAAAATCAATTCATGAATGGCCCACCAAGCCTTATGCACTAATTCTACAGGTAAATGACAAGACTTACCAAAGACCAATCAATATGGTGAAGTGCCAATTGGTGTTTTAAATGCAGTTCAATAGGCCCATAAGGTATCATCCAGTTTCATACTCCAATCTTTTCGAGATTCAGAGACAACTTTTGCTAAAGTTTCTTTGATTTCCCGATTGGAAACCTATACTTGACCACTAGTTTCAGGCCGGTATCCCAAACCACGACCATGTGCAACACCATATTTAGACAATAAAGCACAAACTTGTTTTTCTTTAAAATGCATACCTCCATCGCTAATGACAACCCGAGGGACACCAAAGCGAGGGAAAATTACCTTTTTAAACAATTGAATGACAGTCTTAGCATCACAATGGATCGAGGCAACGACCTCTACCCACTTCGATACATAATCAACAGCGAATAATATATATCTATTACCTTTGCTAGGCGGGAATGAGCCTTGGCGGTCAATGCCCCAGACATCAAAAACCTCGACCTCTAGTATTCCTACTTGAGGCATCTTATGCCGCTTAGATATATTTCCTGTCCGCTGACATGCATCACAAGCTAACACAAAATCCTTAGCGTCTTTAAACATAGAGGGCCAATAAAAACCAGATTGGAGTACCTTAGCCACGGTTCGAGATGGACCGTGGTGACCACCATAAGATGAAGAATGGCATGCTTCTAGGATTGGCTTGGTCTCCCACTGCGGTATACACCGTCGATAAAGACCGTCCGCGCATTCCTTAAATAAATAAGGATCGTCCCAAAAGTACTGCCTCACGTCGTGAAGGAACCGCTTCCTTTGCTGAAAAGACAATTCAGGAGGCAATAGATTACCTACAATAAAATTAGCTTAATCAGCATACCACGGATTTTCATTAGTAGTAATAGCCATCAGAATATCGTCAGGAAAAGAATCATTAATAGGTAAAGAATCTCCCTCTTCCTGCGATGGTATGCGGGATAAGTGATCGGCAACCAAATTCTCAGCTCCCTTCTTGTCTCGAATCTTCAAATTAAACTCTTGGAGTAGGAGTATCCACCGCAACAGTCTTGGCTTGGCTTCCTTTTTAGCAAGAAGGTACTTCAGTACTTCATGGTCAGTATAAATAATAACTTTCGAACCTAACAAGTAGGATCGAAACTTCTCTAGCGCGTATACCACAGCTAGCAATTCTTTTTCTGTGGTGGCATATTTCACTTGAGCCTCATCTAAAGTCCGACTCGCATAGTAAATTGCACTCAAAGCCTTGTATTTCCTTTGACCTAATACCGCGCCAACTGCGAAATCGCTAGCATCACACATGATTTCGAACGGAAGTTCCCAATCTGGAGCCTGAATAATTGGTGTTGTAATCAAGGCTCGCTTCAACTTGTCAAAAGCAGAAAGACATTCATCAGTAAAATTGAATGGGGCATCCTTGAGGAATAAATGTGTAAGTGGTTTAGCAATTTTTGATAAGTCTTTAATAAACCGGCGATAAAAGCCGGCATGGCCAAGAAAACTTCTAACTCCCTTAACATTTACGGGAGGTGGTAATTGCTCTACCACTTGCACCTTTGCCTTCTAAACTTGGATGCGCTTGTCAGAAACTAAATGCCCTAAGACAACTCCCTCGTTGACCATGAAATGACACTTTTCCCAGTTTAGAACCAAGTTAACCTCGATACACTTATGCAAAAATTTATCAAGATTAGTCAAACACGTATCAAAATCACTTCCATAAACGCTGAAATCGCCCATAAACACTTCCATTATCGACTCGATATACTCAGAAAATATTCCCATCATGCACCTTTGGAAGGTAGCTGGGGCATTACACAATCCAAATGGCATTCTGCGATAAGCAAAAACACCATGTGGGCAAGTAAAAGTCGTTTTTTCCTTTTCATCTGGGTGGATAGGGATCTGAAAGAACCCTGAATATCCATCTAAATAGCAGAAAAATTTATGGGAAGCTAACCTTTCTAGCATTTGATCAATGAAAGGAAGGGGAAAATGATCTTTTTTTGTGGCGACGTTTAATTGTCTATAATCAATGCACATTCGCCATCCAGTGACAACTCGAGTTGGTATTAATTCATTCTTATCATTTTTTACCACTATAGTCCCTCCTTTTTTTTGGGACTACCTAAACTGGACTCACCCATTTAGAATGACCAACTGAATAAATAATACCTGCATCTAACAATTTCATTACCTCTGCCATCACAACATCCTGCATTTTCGGATTCAACTTACGCTGACCTTATCTGCAGAGCTTATGTCCTTCCTCTAATTCAATCCTTTGCATACAGATGTCAGGACTGATTCCTTTCAGGTCATCCAAATTGTAACCCAAGGCTTTCCTGTTCTTATTTAGGATATCCAACTGAGCAGTTAGTTGGTTATTAGAAAGCTTAGAACTAACAATGACTGGGTATTTCTTAGACCCATCTAAAAACATATACTTAAGATGAGAAGGGAGATGTTTAAGTTCAGGTGTTTTTACCTCTACAGCATAAGAAGTATCTACCAACCTTTTTACCGTTTCTCCTTCAGCATTTGTGAGGTCACGACCTTCCAAAGCGGCTTTTATCATACCCAACACATTGTCATTTTTCTCCGAGTTATCTGCACACGCATCCAAAGCCATCAAAGCCTCTAACGAATCCCTAATTAAGGGACCCGACCAAACATCAAAAACAGAGTGATCAATTATATCAATAGCATAGCAAGTGTCCTCTATCATAGGTTTGGTAAGAGTATTTGCCAGATTAAAGGTCACTTTATCATCCCTCACCCCAAGAGTCAAGCGTCCATGCTTGACATCAATAATAGCTCCTGCTGTATGTAAAAATGGCCTACCTAGAATTATGGGAATGTGAGTATCTTCGGCCATATCTAACACAATAAAGTCGACAGGTATAAAGAATTTACCTATCTTAACAGGGACATCCTCTAAAACACCTAGGGGTCGTTTAACTGTTCGGTCGGTCATTTGTAAAGTTACGTTAATAACTTTGAGGTCTCCCATGTTCAGTTTCTCGCAAACTGAATAGGGCATCCCACTAACACTTGCACCTAAATCACGTATAGCTTTATCGATTACATGGGTGCCTATAATGCAAGGAATAGAAAAACTACCCGGGTCCTTTAATTTGGATGGAGATTTGCTTTGTAGGAGTGCACTACACTCTTCGGTAAAAGCAATGGTCTCCATTTCATTGAAACTTCTCTTACGGGTCAAAATATCTTTCATAAATTTAGCGTAAGAAGGGACTTGGGTAATTAACTCAGTAAATGGTACAGTTACCTGCAGATTTTTGAGGACCTCCATGAATTTACCAAATTGCTGCTCGATCTTTGTGTTCTTTAATCGTCCCGGGAAAGGGAACTTTGATAACAATTTACGGATCAGCAACTTTATTCTTCTTTTGGGCAGAATTGGACGTCTTATTGGCAGTAGAAGACGCCTCATTAGAAACAGGTAACGAATCAGTGTCGTCAGCAGGCAAAATAGTCGATCGACTATTTATGCCCGTCAATCGACTATTTGGATCAGTCGATCGACAAGAGTTATTGGTCGATCGACTTTTTTCTCCCAGTTCAGCTCCAACTTCTGGAACTTTAGTCGATCGACTACTTAATACTGTCGATCGACTATTTGGCACTGGTACAGCAGACTCGTCTGCTGCTGTTTCCTCCGGATTTGCTTCTAACTCTTCGGCAGTGACGTTTTCAGTCGTTTGAGGCAGCTTTGGTCCATCATATAAAAGACCGCTTTGGAGATGTATCACATTAGCCGTGTCATGTTGCCTATCTGGCTGAGATGGCAACGTACTCGGCTGCCTTGTAGCTTGCTTAGACGCTATTTGTGTTATTTGTGTCTCAAGCATCTTTAGCTTGCTCATTCTTTTGGTATTGTACCATGAATGACTGAAACATGGACTTAAGTTCTGCAGTTTCAGTTGGTACAATAGGTGGTTGTTGAGTCAGAGGAGGAACGGATGGTGCCTTTTGGTGAAGGAAACCACCTTGTTGTTGTTGACTACGATGCTGTGGGGTATATACTTGTTGTTGTTGTTGTTGTGTTGCAGTGGGGTTCAACACGTTCTGACTCTTCCACGAGAAATTAGGGTGTTCCCTAGTTAGTTCATTATAAAAGTTGGAAAACGGACCGCTTTGCTTGTATTGTTGGAAAGCAAGCACTTGCTCTTTCTCTGTCATACAATCAGCTGCAGAATGCCCCTCATCCCCACATCTCTCACAAGTAGATGTTTGTTGAACCATAGCATTAACTGTCTGTTGTCCCCCCGGAACCCGACTCATCTCCAACCTATCAAATCTAGCGTTCATAGCCTCCAATTGCGCGACAACCGCACTAGATTCACCACTACCCTTGCGCACAACTCCCCTTGGATTCTCATACTCTGTTGTGTGTCTCGCCATTTCTTCAATAATATTCCAACCTTTATCATCATCAATATTCTGCTTGGAATCTCCCATTGGCAGTGGAATCAAGAACAGCTTGATGATCATTAAACTAACAACCCATTGTAGAATTGGTTGCAAAGGAACCATTGTGTAAATCCGTGGTGTGGAACGGAGCAAACAAGCCGCTTGAAACGAGTCCAAGCTTCATTCAGATCTTCACTTGCCACTTGTTTGAAGCTAGTAATCTGCCCTCTTAAAGCATTCGTACGCTGAGGAGGGAAGAATCTCTTGTAGAAGGCTAAAGCAAGTCTGTTCCAATCTGTAATTCCCGCTTGTTCTTTGTCAAAGTATCGATACTACTCACAAGCATTATCCCGTAAAGAGAAGGGAAGTAATACCTCTTTCACCTTATCACCGGTCACGCCAGCAGTAAGCGGAATAGTAGAACAATAATCCGTAAAGGCTTCCATATGCTGACCAGGATCTTCACTTCCTCCACCTCCGTACTGATTACGCTCCACCAAATGAACATAGGAGGGGCTAATATAGAAAGTACCATTGTTTGCTGTTGGAAGGGAGAGTCCCTTAGGAATAGAGTCGAGAGTAGGCTCAGAGTGGCTAGCTATATTAGGCATGACTGCAGTAGTGACAGCAGAAGTAGAAGTATCCTCTTCAAAGGACCGTGTTTCTACTACAAAATCCGCGTAAACACTATCAAGCGTACTCAAGTCTTCAGCTTGATGTAATTCTTTCCAAAAGTTCCGTCTAGCACGAAGGGCCTTTTCCCTTTCGGGGTCGAATGGTACGAGCTCGGACCTGGGACGCCTGGGCATAAACAAACACTAAAGGGAAGAAATGAGAACGCTCTCAATGAACTAACGTTCCCCGAGATAAGACAAACAAAAATTAAACAAATAATTTATCACCGTCTCCTCGGCAACGTCACCAAAAATTGACAGGCTAAATCGCACACCTAATCAAAGATAACCAAATGGCCTAAACTAATGCAGTAAAAGAAGTCAGGATCGTATCCACAGGGAGACTAAAGAAATTCTATTTGCTAATTAATAGTCTGTCTGAGTGACAAATTAGGGGTTTAAATTGTTTGTTATCTAAACTACAAGTAGGGAAGAAAAGAGAAATAAAGGGAAGAGAAATTAAGGAAGAAAGTTGATTAAAATATAATAAAAGAAATAGCTAGGATATCGGGTTACTACGGTCAACGACGGTCAATGATAGAATCAAAATATTAACATAAACATGGTTTTGAAGGGTAATGGATAGTTCCTTCCGGTCTACTATTCACCCTAGAATTAATAAAGTAACTTTCGCTCTAACTAGTAAATTCTATTGTTCGCTGCAAGTTCTACCCTTTCCATATCTTACGATCTAGGTCGTGGTTTAACAAACTAATAGATTGGTCAGATGCATTTAACCAATTTACTAACAATTGATGCAACGATTAACAAAACAAACCAATAATCATGAATTAACTAATAATCTAACAATATATCATCGCATGACCGCAGTTCCCCTAAATCCTAGTATAGAAGAATTAGCTACTCATGTTGTATCTAATGAAATTAACTACAACAATAAGAATTGAATTAAACATGGCTAAAGATAACAATTAATAGACAAAGAAATTAATGAGCGAGATTAAATAACAAAGAACGAGAATAAGAGAAAAAAATTAATATAAAAGAAGATTCAATACCAAAAGAAGGAAGAAAGATCGACTCCAAGTACTAGATCTAAAGTTGCTAAAAGAAACATAGAATGTTTTACAGTGTAAAAAGAGATGACCTAATTATTATGTCTTCCCAAGTTTAAATACTAAATTCTGAAATTATTAAAACCAATGGGCCGAATCTGAAAATCTAATTTTCGGCTAAAGCTTAAAAGCAGTCGATCGACTAACAACACTGGTCGATCGACTAAAGTGTAGAAATTTGCTATCTCTACTTCAAATTAGTTGATCGACCACTATACTTAGTCGATCGACTAATTTCCAAAACACGTCGATCGACTATTCAGATCAGTCGATCGACTAATTCCCAGAACAGCACGCCCATTCACTCTAATTCAATGCATCTTCTCTCATTCCCGAGCATCCCAAGGTGACAGTTCCCAAGCACGACTCCATTCGTATCCGGAATGCAACACAATTACGAGATTCGACTCACTTTCACTCCTTATGGGTCAACAACCTGTACGAAACAAAGAAATACCCAAAGCATCCGAAACACAGTAGAATAGTAGCTTTCGTTACTCAGAAAGGCATAGAAATGCGTGCAAAAAGGTGAAATAAATGTATAAATAAGGCACGCATCAGTACATTTGCGTCAGATGCAATAAATAAACCGACGCAAAAAAGCTTTATTTGCGTCATTTCTTAGACAGGAATTGACGCACAAAATTTACACAACTGACGCAAAAAGTGGTTTATTTGCGTCATTTCTTCCCATAACCGACGCAATTGTGTAATATTTTTTGCTTCGGTTCATTAAAACTGATGCAATTAACATTTTGATTTCGCGCCAATTCATATACTTATATGCATCATTTCTTCCCACAACCGACGCAACTCCTTCATATTTTTTGCGCCATTTATTAAAACTGATGCAACTAACATTTTTTGTTTTTGCCCTTATTCATTTACTTATTTGCGTCATTTCTGTCTAGAATATATATATAATTCATAAAATTTACAATCTGAATACCAAAATTTAAAACCTGCAACAAGAAGTCCAACCAACCACACTGCATTACATATAAAAATCATTACATCTCATCCAACCCAACAATGTTACAAATACAATCCAATGTATCAATAACCCCACACATGTCTTTTACTTACTAACCAAATACGAAGTATATACTAAGTGTTAATGTAAACATTATTTAGTAGCCCAAACTTCTCTAGCCAAATTTTTATTGTTGATTGACATGGTATATATATATAGATGTTCATCCGACCCATCAACATCCTTATAAGTTCCAACGGGCACTCCTTGATAACAAAAAAAAACAAAAAACAGGTGAATACTTCAAAGTAACACTCCACGGCCGCTAGTACAAAATTATATAAGCATAAGTGCATAACAATAAAGCCACTGCTTGAGTCTTCCAAACGTTACATACTTTTTCAGGTGAATGCACTGTCAAAACTTAATGCACTAACATTAACTCAGAATAATATTGATAAAAGAAAAAAAAGTCAAGAACTTTAGTTTAGTGTAGGCTTAGAAGCTCTCTTACTGTTAAGTCTAATTCTAGGAGAGCTAATCGTTTGTAAAAAAAAATTATGAGCAACAGAATGAGATGGAATTCTAGCAATTAACACGCATGCATATACTTATATTCTCAACTCAATCAATTAGAGCTTTAAATGGAGAACTGGGATCTTATAAGTTAAATGAGCTTTAAAGGTACCGTAAACTTTGTTTCATCCATCAACCGCCAATTCCGAGATTAAACCTTAAGCATTCAAGAGTTTACATGATAAGTTATAAATAGAATTAAATAGTTTCTCAATTAAAAACAGACAAATTCTAGGTCTAGAACCAAGAACTAGGTGAGCTCATAAAAGGTCGATCATAAAAAAGTTGATGACACTCATGACAGTATAACCTTCACATGGTCAGATAACCATTTGGCTTCCCCTCGATGAAAGGTCAGAATAATTGAGAAGTAATAGTCGCTACGAGAGAAGAGAGGAGGTAGAATAATTGAGTGAACATGTAAATTTATTTCATAAGTGCACGTTAATATTTTGCTCGTTTTAGCGTCTCTTTAGTTTGAGTACTGACTCAACAAAAATAAAAATAAATGAAATGTGGAAGAAGTAAAAGAAGACTATAGGATGTTTAATGTAAATTCAAAAGAAACAAGACAAAAAATAACAAAATTCATGTGTCCTAAGCGTGACCCGAACGAGCCATACCCAGCCTATACCTTGGCCATCTACTACCAGCCATGGCCAAAACAAATACCTGTATCGCATTTAAATTATCTAGATCCCATAGAACATCATACTACAAATCTTTATCATATAAAAGATAGCCGAGACAAATAATTGTCCATTTTAGAGAAAATATGAAGACATCACAGCTCATACAAAGCCGAAATGCAATACAAAACAAAGTAGCAAACCAAAAAACGTCTTCACTTTACTACATCAAGGCCACTAATTTTAAGATGATGGGAATGATGAAAGAAAGAGCTAAGTCATAGGGACATGGGACGATATACCTTTTCCTCCACTGGCATGTCTACCAAAATTAAATTCCTCATCTCCTTAAAAACCACGAGAGTTATATTTGCAAGACAGTAGCTAAGAGAGCACCTAATAACAATCACTTGACAATTAGAAAAGAAAGTATACATATAGAGTTCCTCCTCCGTACCATTTGTGAGAATAGAAAGAGAAACGTATTTTAAACCATTTAAGAGAATAGAATAAGAACAAAATTTGGATGTTACCATTAAGTTGTGAAGTTTTCCCATCTATAATTATTAAGTGAGATCTTTTTTAGCCTTGGCCTCTAAAAGAGAACAAATAAAATCTCTCAATACAACCTTTCTTTGAAGACAATATATTCAAAGAGTTCAAATAGGCAAAATATTAGAACTATTGTCAAGAGAGCAACTTACAGATGATGATGCTTATCTGTTGGTTGAGCGTCTAAGTACATGCTCTAATGCCATTGTCTGTTGTTAAGTGTTAACCTGCAATTTTTCATAGTCTGGCGATTCCTTAGTCTTAACTTGCATAATTGAGTATATTTAGCTAACAAACTACATGGAACTCAAAACTTTACACATACTTATCAATTTATCATCTTCCCAATAAAATAAAATGTGAAAATCAACATACAATAACAGACAAGTAATCAAATGAACCGTAATATCTTTGGAGTAACGTTTGATTATGAACCCATAGAATATTAACTAAAAATCATGAAAGTATTATAGAAAATGTTAAAAAAACAAGAGAGAAACCTGGAGATACCAATGTTTAATGACCATATGGTTGAGACGTTGAGCCCTTAAAATCATAAGCACATCTTTATAGTGATGGCCTTTTCTAGCAAATAGCCAAGACCCCTCAGCCCCTTACCACCTCCACGGCTCCACCTACGACATCATGTGAACATAATTGTACAAAGACACAACAATAATTTTATATTTGTACAAAAACCCCTATTCAACAGTTACCATGCCCTAAACACTCCGTCACTATGCCTTAAATTCAAACTAGGTCATTCAAGATGATAAAACGATACTCCATATATACGATAAAGACGAACAAATATCAACGAACTGATAAACAGACAAATTAATTTACATTCAAATAATAAACCTAATAAATAACAATAAACATACTTGATTATTATTCGGCCTTGAAGAAGGGCAGCACGCTGTTGGTGTTGGTGGCCTGGTGCAACGAATTGAGCGACAACAGAGGAGGGCACCACGGTGGTGGTCGTGCGACGGTAGAAGAAGGGAGCACGACCTTGCTGTATGAATCGAGAAGGCTTGGGTTCGATGAAGTATGAGGACACAATGGTGGTGGTGGTGCGACAAGAGCAGCACGTAGGGCACAATGATGGTGGTAGTCGAGCAATCTTAGGGTTTGATGATCGGTGGAAGAATGAGTAATTGGGATATGAAAAGCTTTATCTGATATGTAAAATAATAAGAATGTTTTGAGAGGGGCATAGTGTTGGGTTTTTAATTATTATTAATTAAATAGCATTTGCATCGCTTTTGAGTTATAAACGTATGATCGATGCAAAAACATAATATCAAATAAGTCGGTTGTAGACTATAATTGATGAATTTGATTAATTACGTCAGTTTTGCGCATAACAGACGCAACAATTAACCTTATATATAGGGCTGAGCAAAAATATACGATACGGTTTTAATATACGGATACGATACGGTATACGGTTGTAATTACACGAATTTCCGGGTATACGATACGAATTTCCGGGTATACGATACGGTTTTTAATTAAACCGTATCGGGTCCGGGTCGGGGAAAATCAAAACCGGGTATACGATTTTGACACGGTTTAATTAAAAATAACAAAAAAAAAGTTGTATGTGAAACTTTGGGTTTGATATGGACTATTTGTGTGAAACTTTGTGAGTCAATCTTTGGATGTAAAACTTGCAGTGTATGTAACTACTTTGTGGGTGTCAAAGTTTTATGTGTAGCGATGAAAGTTTGAATTTTGCCATCTCAAAACTAACTTTGCAAGTTGTTATGTTTCGTAATAATTGACCGAATAGATTATATATGCATCCAAGTAATTGGTCGTTACTAATTTTGTGAAATCAATTTTTGATTTTTAACCATTATTAATTAAACCGGGTCGTATCCGGGTATTAATTTTTGGCCTTAGAAAAACCGGGTACCCGATACGGTTTTTAAAACCGTATCGGGTACCCGGTTTTGCTCACCCCTACTTATATATGTCGGTTATTTTAGATAAGCGACGCAAAAAACATAACTTAAACGCAAAAAATGCATTCCCGCCAAAAGTAAGTAATTTTTGCGTCGTGTTATTTAGAACTGATGTAATTCAATAGACGGAATAAGGGTTTTTTATACTACTGATTATTAATTAGGATCGTTATTATTGTTGGCACATGTTGATGATGATGGTGAAGGCTTTGTGGACAATTCGGAGGAAGATTGCTTTATTCTAGAAGAGGATTTATCGTAGTTTTCTGCTAAAAAGGTAACCAGGTTTTCTTCTTTAATTATGTTTATAGAAAATAAGCGTGATTTACATGATATAATGGTGTATGTATGATATAATTGTATTGTGTGTGGATATTATACGCATTTAATTGTATTGTATTATGTGTTCTTTTGTATAATTTTATTTTTGTCATCTAGGGTTGCGCGATACAACCCTAGTGGCGTTTTTATGGTGTCGTGTGCAATGGTCTAGGCGCACCAATGGTGGCGGCCTAGGGTTTTACGTTGGTCGTGGCCTCTCTTGTGAGGGAGGCTAGGGTTTGGTGATTTATTACCTAGGGTTTTAGTTGTTTTGAAGAATTAGGGTTTTGGTTTACATCGTAAGGTTATAATATATTAAACTATAACTTTGCACGTAAGCTACCCAGGTTATACCTGTTTGAGCTATAACTTATAAAGTGACGTTATGGTGCAGTGTACTATAACAAGACTCGTTGCGGCGACATGCCGGTTTATACCATGGAGTCGACCCTCGATGATGGTGTTATAGAGGACTAACCCGTGACGGAAGAAAGTTGTAGTTGATGATACTATAACTTCGCACGTATAAATAAGGTTATAGCTTGAAGTAATATAACTTCACTAAAGTTGAGTGAAGGTTATAGCTGAAGGTACTACAACTTTACTGAAGCTAAATGAAGGTTATAGTTGATGATACTATAACCTGACACGCTTCCTAATATTATAGCTGCGAGTACTATAACTTTACTAGAGTTAAGTGAAGATTATAGTTGATGATACTATAACTTGACCGCTTAAATAATGTTATAGTTTGGATAACTATAACTTCACTAGGGTTAAGTGAAGGTTATAGTAGGAGGTACTATAACATTCAATGTTATATGCTTCTGTGTCTCGTGTTATGGTAGCTTGAACTATAACATGACCTTTAACGAGTAATGTTATAGGTTCAATAACTATAACCTTTGGTCACTTGTACTTGTTTATGTGTAATGTTATGGTTAGTTGGACTATAACACTATGTTTGCATATCGTATTCGTTATTCTTATTCCTATATTGTTGAACATTCGGTTGTACTGTTCTTGGGTTGAGTCGTGACGTTATTCACGCGTTGTTGGGCAGTCAGTAATACTGTTCCTGAGTTGAATCGGGACGTTGTTTACGCAATGGTTTGTGCAGTCAGTTATACTATGCATTTAGTTGTTGCTGGTTGAATAGATGACGATAGTATCAGTTATTTACTATCAGAATGAACTAACGCTACCCTTCGGGGATTGGGTTTTATGGTCTATGTTGGGGGGGGGGGGGGGTATCAGACGCAGTTCGTTATACGCTCTAGTCCCCGAGTGTTGTTCGAGGTACAATTAATGTATCGAGGGTCTCGCCAGCTCTTAGACATATGGGTAGTGGTTATACGCCATACATAGTACCGTGGAGGCAGTGCGTTATACGCTCCACACCCGATGGGGACAGTGTATTATACGCTCCATCAACTGGAGGCACTGCGTTATACGCTCTAGCAGTTAGAGGCAGTGCGTTATACGCTCTAACGAGCGTTCGCTCTATTCGCTATGCTTATTGCTAGCTTTGTGCCTTTGGTTTGTGTGTGGGTCGTATTACACATGTTTGGTATGTTGTGCTCATATAGAGTTGAGTCGTCATGTCAGTTGTGTTAGAGTTTGAGGTTTGTCTTGGTTACTGCAATTAATTGCTTGTGGTATTTCTCATGTTACCATGGATCTACTTATTTCTATTATGGATTGGTGTCATTTGTAAACATGACTGGGAGAGCACCTAGTTACTCCCCACTGATTGTCGACCCCCATTATCAGGTTGAAGTGGTTGCTGCTTGTCTGGATGCTTTGGTTGGAGAAACTTGTGGCGAGGCGAATAAATTGTTTAGGAAGTTAATCTATTTTGAGAATATTAATGCTGTATTAGTTTAGTTTTGGAGTTGAGTATCGATCCGGATTGGTCAGGTGTTTCCGCCACCTTGGCCATATTCATCTTTGTACTCTGATGGATTATTTATTATTAAGGTATTTCTCTTGTTTTAATAATCCGGGTTGTTACAATAATTATCTACCTATTTTGGTATTGTTGTTGGCAATAAATAATCAAATACTTTTGGATCAAGTATCATTACAAAGCTTTCTTAAGTAAAGTAATTTCATTGCTTAATTTCCATTCAAATAATACATACCATAAATCTAACAAACAAAAGTACATCAACAACTTTCATAATGATGAATGATACACAAGCTATTACGAATATCAAAGTTATTGTGCCTAATGTTGAAGTCTTGTTAGACAATGATTCTTTAGCAAATTGGTTAACATCATCTTCAGTTTCTCTCACATTCATTTTCTCAAGCTCATAAATAGGTTTCTTCTCTCTTATTTGAGCCACTTCATTTCTTCAGTTAACATTTGGACATCACACTTGAGATGCTTATTGTCCAATTTTAGCTTATTTATAACATCTCGCTGCCATTGCGTTTGTGGTTTGTCAGACCATCGAAAGAATTTATAGCCACGAAACCCGTTGTTTGGGTTGTAAAACTTGCAAGCCTCAAACCTTCTCCTAGGATTTTTATCTGTCAAAGACTTCATTATAGCAATGGGGATGCTGTAAAACACTTTTGCGTTTCCTCACAACTACAATAGGAGCTTGACATTGCACAATAAAAATCAACAATAAACCCAAACTAAATATGGGTTTATTAAAGAAAAAAATTGAAAAAATTGAACACTTTAAGGGGTTAGGAGACATATAATGAGAACAAAGTAAAGATAGAACATACCTTTCAATTGAATCGTTGGGAATTTTGAAGATGAGAGATAGCGAGAGAGATAAAGAGAGAGAACCAAATTTAATTAAGAAGGGAATTGAACAAGTTTGGGTTGTAAATAGAAGTAGATTTGTCTTTTAATAAGGTAAAGGGTAAAATGGTCATAAATACCATTCATTAGAGCATATTTTCAAATTTTGATGGTATATTCTTTCATGTTATTGGCCGGAATCATGAAATAGAAGCAATCGTTGATCAGATATGTAATTGGTATGAGTAAGTTCCAAAAAAAATTATATAAGAGAGCAAGTCTCAAAAAATGGATTATACATGGGAGTAATATTCAATTTACCCTTTTTTGGTTTAAAGAATTTTTTTATCGAATTTACCTATTTTCGGGTTGTTCATGGGGTTAACGAGTCTCGGTCGTAAATGTGCTGGTTATTATCAGGTCTAGTCGTCTTTGGATTCGAGTTGAAAAGAGCAGGTTATTTCCAGGTATTTTTTAGCGGATTTCGGTAAGATTTTCTGGTCGGGCTACCCTATAACAGACACAAGGTTGTTTTGGCTAATTACAAATATGTACATATGTGGTGAAATATCCTGCTGCACAATTTTACAAGCTATCTATAACTAATATTTGCAGCGTACCCTGGTGTTGAAACACAACACTTTGCTCTAAATATTTATTTTTCGTGCGCAAAATATAATTGCACATAATTTCTACAGAATCTCATATATATATATATATATATATATTATATATATATATATATATATATATATATATAGGGTCAGGATCCGGTGAGAACCACTAATATAATGAGAACCGTGAGAACCTTCACTAAATCTCCACCAAATTTCGTTCCGAACGTTTTGATGGATCATTTACCATTAGTTTAGTTTATTCAATCAAAATATTTGCAGTAAATAAACAAAATTTATTGATTATATTAAAAAATATGTACTTTATGTACATAAATTCAATTAGATAAAATAAATCAACTCTAAATGCATGAAAAGGAGCACTAGGTGCATGAAAATTGTTACATGCATTAAAACAATTACTAGGTGCATGAAAATAATGAGCTCTATATGCATGAAAATGAGTACTAGGTGCATGAAAATTGTTAGATACATGAAACTGACTACTAGGTGCATGAAAATTAATAAATTGTATTTCGCTTCAATTTCCGTCACTATCGTATAATTTTTCGACCAAGAAATATGTTATCTAGCCATAACATTCTACGCCGAACCCAAATATGTTGTTATTTTTAAAAACTAAATTTGGTAAGGCGGAGTTCTCACAGTTCTCATTATCTTAGTGGTTCTCACCGGATCCTAATTCTATATATATATATATATATATATATATAGGCAAGTTATAATGAGTCCACCTTCAAAATTGAGTCCATGAGTCCTCATCTTGCCCTTTGGATGAAAGAGATGGAGGGACAAGATTAGAACACGATGGAAGGCTAAGATTAAAAGAAAAATGAATGGACAAGATTAGAACAAAATGAAGGGACAAGATTAAAACCAAATGAGTGGGTTTTAATGACTTTCACCTACATTACGAGTACATAATGATGTAACTTTAGTCATTAAGAGTGTAACTTCAACCATTATTTGTGTAACTTCAAAATAAAATTTGATTTCGAGTATATAAATTTGAATTTATGTAACTTTAAGATAAATTTATGTGATTTTTACCTTTTTATGAGGGTAACGTTAGTCATTAAAAGTGTAACTTCAACCATTATTTGTGTAACTTCAAAATAAAATGTGATTTCGAGTATATAAATTTGAATTTATGTAACTTTAAGATAAGTTTATGTGATTTTTACATTTTTATGAGGGTAACTTTAGTCATTAAAAGTGTAACTTCAACCATTATTTTTGTAACTTTAAATTAAAATGTGATTTCGACTATATAAATTTGAATTTATATAATTTTTAAACAAATTTATATGATTTTAGTTTTTTATGAGTGTAACTTTAATTCTTAATTGCGTAACTTTAAGTTAAAATATGAATTAATTTTAATATTTTAATAAGTGTAACTTTAACCTTTATTAGTGAAACTTCATTTATTAACTGTGTAACTTTAGTCAATTATAGTGTAACTCATGTTTAGGTAACTTTAGTCTTTTCTAGTGTAACATCAGTCCATACTAATGTAACTATAATCATTAATTTAGTAACTTCAGTCCTTAATAAGATAACTTTAGTCCAGTGCAACTTTAGTCCATAATAGTGAAACTTTAGTAAATAATAGTGAAACTTTAGTACATACTACTAGTGAAACTTTAGTACATACTACTAGTGAAACTTTAGTACATACTACTAGTGAAACTTTAGTACATACTACTAGTGAAACTTTAGTAAATACTAGTGAAACTTTAGTAAATACTAGTGAAACTTTAGTACATAATAGTGAAACTTTAGTAAATACTAGTGAAACTTTAGTAAATACTAGTGAAACTTTAGTACATAAAAGTGAAACTTTAGTACATAATAGTGAAACTTTAGTACATAATAGTGAAACTTTAGTAAATACTAGTGAAACTTTAGTAAATACTAGTGAAACTTTAGTACATAATTGTGAAACTTTAGTACATAATTGTGAAACTTTAGTAAATACTAGTGAAACTTTAGTAAATACTAGTGAAACTTTAGTAAATACTAGTGAAACTTTATTTCATACTAGTGAAACTTTATTACATACTAGTGAAACTTTATTACATACTAGTGAAACTTTAGTCCATAACTGTGTAATTTTAGATTTAAAAATAATCAATAACAAAAAAAATAAAAAACGAGATAAAAATAAAATAGAAAATCATAAGAAATTCAAAAAAAATGAAAAACGAAAAAAAAAAAAAAGTGAATCTGAAAATAAATAAATTAGATCTAGAAACAAAAAATACATAATGAGATCTAGAAAAAAAAAACAAATAAACTATATCTAGAAAAAAAAGACACAAAAAAATGAGATCTAAAATAAAATAAAATAGAAAACATAGTAAATCTGAAAAATAAAAAATAAGATTTGAAATGATAGTGGTAGATAAAAAAGTGAATCTGAAAAAAGTGAGGAGGCGGCGACATCAACAACACCCCACTGCCGCCACCAACCCCCCCACCCTCTGTCGCGATTCCGACCCACCACCCTAAACCCCCCATCCTCCTTTCCCTACTGTTGTCGCCGTCGACCCATTGCCCCCACACCACCACCACCACCGCAAGACCACCACTACCGTAACCCATACCACCCAAAACCAGATCTGGAAAATAGAAAAAAACAAAATAAAGGGACCGAAAGAGGAGGGAGGCAGAGTGGAGGATGGAGGCGGGAGGAGGGGGGAGGGTGGAGGAGGAGGCCGAGAAAGGAGACGGGAGGATGACGGTGGGTGTGGTGTTTGTGGTGGTGTACGAAAAGGGAGGAGGAGGGCGGTTGAGCATCGGGAAGGGGGAGGCGCGGCAGGGGAAGCACGGCAGGGGGCGGTGGGGGTGGGGTCGGTGGGATTAGATTAGGTTATTTTTTTTGGTTTTTTTTAAAGAGGATGTTAGAGAGAGAAGGGAGGTAGAAAGAGAATGAGAAATGTGAAAATGAAAGAAGATGAGTGAAGAAAGGGTATATATATTAGGGTTTGAAGGGATTGGATTGTGTGTATCTCACAATCTTGACCCTCTATTTTGTTTTAATCCTAGCCATTCATCCTCTTGATCCAATGGCTTGGATTAGGACTCAAGGACTCAAAAGAGAAGGAGGGACTCATTTGAACCCACCTCTCTATATATATATATATATATATATATAGATAGATAGAGAGAGAGAGAGAAAGGTTCAAATGAGTCCTTCATATCTTTTGAGTCCCTAAGTCCTCTTATGAGCCCTTAGATCCTTCAAGGTGGGTGGTTGAGATTAAAAGCAAAAAGTAACCAATATACTAATTCCTTACTTATATACTAATTAATTATCTTTCTCTCTCTAGCTTAAAGTTGATGACATTTTAGCATTTTTAGGGTTTAACTTTTTTTTTCAAGGGTAACTTTTTTTTTTACAAGTGTGTTATTTCACAAGTGTAACTTTACCCTTTTACAAGTGTAACTTTAATTCAAAAAAGTGTAACCTTATACTAAAAAGTGATTTTGAGTCAAGTTCTTGACATTTTACGTAATTTTATAGTGTAACTCTATTCTTTTACAAGTGTAACTTTAATTCAAAAAAGTGTAACCTTATACAAAAAAGTGATTTTGAGACAAGTTCTTGACATTTTACGTAATTTTATAGTGTAACTCTATTCTTTTACAAGTGTAACTTTACTCCAAAATAGTGTAATTTTATACTAAAAAATGATTTTAAGACAAGTTCTCGACATTTTACGTTTTTTTAGAGTGTAACTTTGATCTTTTACGAGTTTAACTTTAATTCAAAATTTTACATGTGTAACTTTAATCCTGAAATTTTGAAATTTTAACTAATTTATAGTTTAATTATTGCATTTTCAGAATATAACTTTAGTAAATTGAGAGTATAACTTTAGTCATTTATAGTGTAAATTAGCCCTTTTACGATAGTAACTTTAGTTATTAATAGTGTAACTTTAGTATATTGAGAGTGTAACTTTAGTCCGTTGATAGTGTAACTTTAGTCCGTTGAGAGTGTAACTTTAGTCATTTATAGTGTAAATTAGCCCTTTTACGATAATAACTTTAGTTATTAATAGTGTAACTTTAGTATATTGAGAGTGTAACTTTAGTCCGTTGAGAGTGTACCTTTAGTCCGTTGAGAGTGTAACTTTAGTCCGTTGAGAGTGTAACTTCAGTAAATTGGGTGTGTAACTTTAGTCCTGTAAAGGTGTAACTTCAGTCATCGTCAACAACACCACCAAATTTGTTTATTGAGTTTTCGAAATTTTTTAGTAGATCCAAAAATGGAGGAAAAAGAAAAAAAAGAAATACTCAAACTGAAAGTGTAGGAAAAAGAAAAAATGGAGGAATAAAATAAAAAGAAATAAGAAACCTTGACCACCGACTTCCACCACGACAGACCACCCACTTTTAACACTAGATTTGAAAAAAAAATAGATCTTAAAATAAAAAATATGAAATATGAATAAACTTAGATCTTAAAAAAGAAAAAGAAAGAGGAAGAATACAACACAACCACCTTCACCACCACCATACACGGCCTTCACCGACCCCACCACAGGCCCCTCTTTTTTCAGATTTAAAAAATATGGAGAAGAGGAGAGGAGTAAGAAGACGGTGAGGAGCTTGGTGGTTGGTGTGGTGCGAGGAAGTGGTGGCGGCGTCGAGGAAGAGGAGGCGGCGACGTCGGTGGAAGGCAGCCAGGAGGTGCGGTGGACGCAAGGAGGAACGGCGTGGGGTGTGGCCCGTCGGGTGGTGGTGTTGGGTTTGTAGATCTAGTTTTGTTTGATGTTTTTTTTCTCAGAGTTAGTTTTTTTTATTTGTTTGTTGGTTTGGTGGTGGTGGTTGGTGGTGATGAAGGATGTTGAAGGGTTGGCGGTGGCTCGCGGTGGACCACGGTGGCTGGCAGGGGCGCCGGAGGGGAGCACGCGTGTGGAGGAGGGTTGTGGCGGTATAGGTGGAGGAGGGTGGTGGCAGGGGCGTCGGAGGGGAGGGTGGTTGCAGGGGCGGCGGGGGGATGGTTGTGGGTTTTTATTTGGTGTATGTTTTATTTGATGTAGGTTTTATTTGGTGTAGGTTTTATTTGGTGGTGGTGTTGGGTTGTGGAAAAATGAGAGAAAATGGAGTTTTTTTTAGAGAGAAGTTTGATTGTGTGATAAAAATGATATTGTGTGGGATGAGAGAGAAGTTGTTGAGTGGAAAAAGTTATATAGTGTATTAGGGTTGGATTAGTGGTTAATTAAGTAAAGAAGAGAGAGAGAGAGTGGAAAATTAGCTCATTAATCTTTTTTTGAGAGCTCAAATCTCAGCCATCCATCTCCCTCATCCAATGGTCCAAAAGAGGACTCATGGACTCAAGGTTTTGGGGTGGACTCATTTGATCTCATTCCTATATATATATATATATATATATAGATTTAGGATCCGGTGGAAACGACCACTCGGTGGAAAAAGTGGAAACGACCTATATGTACATTGATATATATGATAGATACACCATTTTTTTTCTCTTTAACAAATCTCACATACGCTTTTTATTATCATAGGTACGCTTTTTACGAGAATTCTATATACACTTTTTTCTACTGTAGGTACACACTTTTACCAGATTTCTATGTACATTTTTTAAGGTCGTAGGTACACTTTTTTCTATTCTAGGTACATTTGTTTTTACCAAATCTCACACATTTCAAACTATTGCCAGTATACTGAAATACGAATTATATAGGTACATTAAATATTATTCTAGTTACACAAAATATTATTCTAGGTACACAAATATACTACCTAAATACACGTATATAATAACAACCCCAAATTTAAAAATCCCCAAATCAACACTACAAATATCACGCATAACCATTGCACCACTACCACACATCCCTGAACAACACCCACCACCGTCACCATACTGGCGTCACTCATGCCGGCGATCATGCAAGTAGGATACTGAGTGCACCGTTAACCTCCAACGGTGCCGACGACATTACTTATACCCATGTTGTGCACCACGAAAATAACCAAAGATCTCACCGGAGTTGTAGATCAAAGACCTAGCACCAGGTTCGTCGATGTTTCAAAGTGTTCCGATGAATTAGAAGCGACGACGACGACGGTTGATTGGTGATGGTGATGATGGAGCTACTCTGATATCACGCGACAATTTGACGGAGTTGTTGGCCATCGTCGCCGATGGAGACAACATGGATTAAGTTGAGATGATATGTAATGGTGATGATGGAGTTGCGTCGGACAAGTAAGTGACGATGATAGGTGATGAACAATGATGGGGCAATTTGGGTGGTGGGCTGATGATGTAAAGGTAGGAAGGGATATGATTTAGGGAAACTATATAAATGGAGTTTGGTTGTGAGAAAGTGATGCGCGTGGGATTTATCATGGTCGTTTCCACTTTTTGCACCGAGTGGTCGTTTGCACCGGATCTTGACTCTATATATATATATATATATATATATAGAAAGGATCAAGAGAGTCCATCCCAAAAGAGTGAGTCCATGAGTCCTCTTTGTGACCATTGGATGAGGGAGATGGATGGTTGAGATTGATACTCCTAAATGGTCATTAATACCACTATCTCTCTACTTTTCACTAATTAATCACTAATCTACCCTATTTCAATATATAAGCTTTTCTACCCAACTACTTCTCTCTAATCTCACACAATATCTATCTTCTCATCTCTCTCTAAAACCCTAATAAATTCAAAATCCAAAATAATACTCATCCTTCATTCAACCTAACCACCACCACCCAACCACCACCAAAAAATAAAAAAGTAGATCTACCTAGCTACTCCTCGCCTCAGCCGACACCACAACCACCAAGCTGCTGTTGCTGCCGCGCCGCTCCTCCTCTCCTCAAGTCGCTCCTCCACGATTGTCCACCGCCTCCTCTCCTCCACGGCTGCCACCACCTGCCACGCTCGTCTCCTCCCCCTCCTGCCATAACTGCCTCCACCCTCCTCTCCCACCGCCTCCTCCTCTCCATCCTGCCATCGTCCCCTCACGCTGCGACCCTCCTCTCCCGCCACTCTTCTCTCCTCCTCCCCTCCCTTCTCCTCTGCCACCGCCCCTCTCCCTCTTCTTCTCCTTTTTTTTTTTCAGATTTGCAACACTACCAACTCTTTTAGATCTAGTTTTTAATTTATTTTGTTTATATTTTTCAGTATTTTTGTTTTTTATCTCCTTCTTATGTTTTTTTACTCCTTTTTATATTTTTATCTACTTTTTATAATTTTTCAGAATTATTTTTTATATTTTTTGTGTTGAGGTTATTTGTCCTATTTTATCTTTCTTTTTTTCTGGTTTTTTTTGTGATTTTAGTGTGATTGATGGTGGTTTTAGACTGAAGTTACCCTATTTTGTACTGAAGTTACTCTATTTTGTACTGAAGTTACACTATTTTGTACTGAAGTTACTCTATTTTGTACTGAAGTTACTCTATTTTGGACTGAAATTACTCTATTTTGTATTAAAAAAAATACTTTTTTTAATTGGATCTCGTTTTTTTAACAGTATTTTTTTTTTCCAAATTTGTTTTTTGTTATGTTTTTTTTAGATTTTTTTAATTTTTAATTTCGTATCTTTTTTTTGTAATTTTAGATCTCATTTATTTTTATAAATGAGTTACGCTATTAGTGACTGAAGTTACGCTATTAGTGACTGAAGTTACGCTATTAGTGACTGAAGTTACACTATTAGAGACTGAAGTTAAACTATTTGAAACTGATATTACACTTAGTAAGGACTAAAGTTATCTAAACTTGTCTTAAAGTTACCCAAAAAATGACTAAAGTTATTATGGACTAAAGTTACCCAAAAAATGACTAAAGTTATCTAAACATGTCTTAAAGTTACATATATGTGCCTTAAAATTTTTACAAATAAGGGTTGAAGTTACCCTCATAAATGCTAAAGCTACACTCATAAAGAGGTTAGAATCATATAAATTGTAAGTTCAAAAAATTCAAATTTGTATATTATAAATCACATAATGAGTTAAAGTTACACAAATAGTGGTTGAAGTTACACTCGTAATGACTGAAGTTACGCTCATAAAAATGCTAGAATCACAAAAACTTGGATAAGTTACATAAATTCAAATTTGTAAAATCGAAATTATATTATGGGTTAAAGTTACACAAATAAGGGTTGAAGTTACACACGTAATGACTGAAGTTATACTCTTAAAAATGCTAAAATCACACAAACATGTTTTAAAGTTACATAATTTTAAATTTATATAGTCGAAAACAAATTTTAGCTTGAAGTTACACAATTAAGTGTTGAAGTTACACTCAGAAAAAGGCTAAAATCACATAAACTTGTCTCGAAGTTTCATAAATTCAAATTTATGTCGTCGAAATCACATTTTAGTTTGAAGTTACAATATTAATGGTTGAAGTGACACTCGTAATGACTGAAGTTACACTCATAAAAAGTCTAAAATCACATAAACTTGTCTTGAAGTTTCATAAATTCAAATTTATATAGTCGAAATCACATTTTAGTTTGAAGTTACACAAATATGGGCTGAAGTTACACTCACAAATCTCAGAAATTCAAAAGTGCTCACAAGTGATTAACTAAAGGCTAGAGAGAGAAAGTTAATTAATTAGTGCATAGGTAAATGATTAGTGTTAAGTGTGTTTTTGTCTCTACAATCTCATCCATCCATCTCCCTCATCCAATGGCTAGGATGAGGACTCATGGACTCAAAAAAATGGGTGGACTCACAAGAACCTATATATATATATATATATATATATATATATATATATATAGAATTGGGATCCGGTGAGAACCACTAAGATAATGAGAACCGTGAGAACTCCGCCTTACGATATTTATTTTTAAAAAATAAGGACATTTTTGGGTTCGGCGTAGAAATTTATGGTTAGGTAACATACATCTTGGTCGAAAAAATATAAGTTACTGACGGAAATTGATGTGAAATACGATTTATTAATTTTCATGCACCTACTAGTCAGTTTCATGCATCTAACAATTTTCATGCACCTAGTGCTCATTTTAATGCATCTAGAGCCCGTTATTTTCATGCACCTAGTAACTGTTTTCATGCATGTAGCAATTTTCGTGCACCTAGTGCTCGTTTTCACGCATTTAGAGTAAATTTTGTGACAACCCTCGCGAATGCGGAAATATAAAACAAACAAGCATGTGAATTATATAGCGGAAATATGAAGTTTTAAAAACTTTTATACATGCAAGGAAAGAATACGAGGAGTGTCAAATATTACAAACTAAAGTACGAATTATACTACATCAAGAGACGAAGTCTCTCCAAAAAGTTAACAAGTAAAAGTGTTTAGCAAACAAGCTAAAATCGTCTATAGGTGTTTTAATCCAGGGACAACGCCCGCTAGCTCACACCCGAACCCAAAATGTCAAGCAAAAAGCCATCCATGCAAGCAACCTGTTCATTCATGAAAAACATGAACGCCACAATCAGTGGGGAGTAACTCCGGGTTCTCCCAGCCATATCACATTAAACGTACATATAAGGAGATACAAAAGTAAAATCATGCATATATGAATATACATGTGAGTTGCAATAAGAATAGATAGGCAATCATATATATAATGATAAGATCATGTGGAAATCAATTCCGTAACCATCATGTTATTCAAAGACTCGGGGAAGACACTCTTAGGCAACCGAATACGCTCACTAGGGCTTGCATCTCACCGTTATCGGTATAAGATTGATAAGATTGAGACTCGACAGACAAACCAAGTCAAGTCATGCGATGATCACAATAAATCCAACATATTATCATCCATTCACGAACCAAGACATTGACGTTGCCCAATAATGCAATGACCATGAACAATATCATGAAATCACGCATTCAAAGACGACACAAGACGACAACTCTCACGGTAAATGAAACGCACTAGCACCGTGTACATGGCAAGTATGAGTAACAGGCATCCACGGGATAAACATTTCCCTGAACTCATACACGATGCTACATTTCGTATATGTAGACTAATTTCCTCCTGGTAGCACGACGATATAAATATCCGGTCCTAGTCTAAACCTGGCCAGACTCTCGGAATAAACGTGTTCTGATTCGACATGCGATAAACGTTTCGCATCCAAGACTCGGTCAATCATAGACGCCGAGTACCCCAAATTCGGTCGACATTCACGAAAGAGACGGAAAAGAGCTCAAGCCTCATAACAAGCGGTACGCTACATGCAAATAACACCACCTCGCAAGTATACAACATTTGACGGCCGGGTCGATCAACGCATAGCGTTCAACTCCCAACAACGTCGTCGTATGCCCACTACACATGCAATTAAGCAGTAGGATACCTCTCCGTTCCGACATTCCAGCCTTACGAACGGGAAGGTAGCCAAGGGAATGAGAGTACAAAGCACAAGACAAAATAGTGCTCAAACCGTATAAATAGGAAACATAGATACCTCTCTAAAACAACAAGTTTGGAAACTAACTAAAACAAGGGTTCACTTCAAACTTTCATAACTAGTGTTCTAGACATGTAATAACAGAAATTCCAAGTCGAGGTGATAGCTTATCCTCTTACGGTTCTAACGAATGGTCACAAGCCCAAAACAAGCAAGTAACGAAGGAGATATGATCATTCTACCAAAAAGGGTCAGTGTAGTGAAACTGCACAAGTCACGACCGTGACTTGTATTTCACGACCGTGAGATGTGTTACCAATTCACCCGTGAGCCTTCAACATAAATTCAATCCTATCATTTCCAATTCTCATAATTCATTTCTAAAAACTATCAACAATCAATATTCATCATCAACAATCATCATCAACAATCATCATCCATAACATGAATCCTAAGCTTCTAATCGTATTCTAAATACGATTTCTAGCATATAAAGCATGTAAAACACGTAAATGATATCGAGTAACCCTTCACCGTTACCTTTTCGCGTCTTTAAACGGTTTCTAAACCTTCCTAGTCTCCACCTACAAATAATTAGATAATAAAAGATGAATATCATTCACCTTGAGAAAGACGGATAATTTAAAAAGCGAGAAAGACGGTAATTTTATTACCAATACGGATAGAGGAAGCTAAGAGGGGAAGAATAAGACGAACTTACGTGAATTTGAGCGAGTAACGAAGGAGTAGCGACGAATCTAAGACGGATAAAAAATGGAGGCAATGTTTTATAGGGTTTCTTAGTGAAGAAGAAAGAAATGAATTGTGAGGAAAAACTAGGTTAAAGGGAGTATATGAAGGAAAAAGTCAACGAAAGTCAAAGACGGCTCAAAAGTCAAGAAAAAGTCAATGACGACTTAAGACGGATTTTACTTGAAAACTCGCGGAAATTCCAAATACGAACTCGGAAATTCTAAATTCGACTCGGAAAATTTAATTCTAAATTAAAACTAAAATTTGCTGAAAAGCATCCGTAAAATATTTTTACTAGAAAAATAGGGTACATTTCCGGGTGTTACACATGAACTCCTTGACCCAAAATCTTCAAAATACATATTTTCCCGATAAATAAAGTGACAAGAACCCAAAACCGAAATATGGTGAAAGACGGTATAAAAATAAAGTTAAAAGTTTTGATCTTTTATTGGCTAGAAAGGAAGAGGACGGTGAGAGGATTCCGAAACATTAAACGGAATCGAATTTGGTTAAGAAACGAAGAAGTTATGTCCGTCTTAAGTTTAGATCTAGAAAATGGATTTTATAGAAAGTTTAAGGAAATGGATATTTTGTGGTTTGAAAATGAAGAGGAGGATGAGAGGAGAACCTTGATATAAAAATCGTTGAGTTTCGTTGAGAGACGGAGAAATGGCTTCCGTCTTAAGATTATAAAGTGATGGAGTTTTAATGGTGGTTTGATGTTTGAGGAAGAAGGAAAAAGTTGCTGGAATTTTAGAAGGGATTTAGAGATTTGTGGTGGTTTGTTTTGAGAAGGTGGGTAGTAGTAGACTTCAATATTCAAGGTGGGTGTTTCCCACTCCGATTTTCGAGTAGAGATCGATTTTGGGATCATAACGGACTGAAATGCGACGGTGTCTACCCAACTAAACTAAATTCTATCTAACATTAATTTAAAGCCCCGAAATTATAAATTATTGACTTAAAATATTTTAATTAATAAAAGTAAAAGGCGAATTTATAAAATTTACGACTTTAGTAAATTATTCATTATTATAAAATCTGGGGTGTTACAATCATCTCACCTTTTAAAAAGTTTCGTCCTCGAAACTTGAAAGTAGAAAACATAAGTTATAAGGATCAAATCGTTTTCTCAAAATTGGTATTCAAAACATTTACAAGGAAATGTATTTCAAAAATATGACATTTTCCAAAAAGGTATAGGAAAAGTTTTCGAAAGTAACTTTCTTTTTCGGTGGAACGAAATTGTTCTTTTCGTGCACACAAGAACACTAGCATTCCAAAGTAAAAACAAGATTAAAATTAAATCATACGTTGATAAGTGCAGAATTTGTCATTAGACGTCTCCAATAACAAGTTCTAGCATCCAACCAAACGCAAAATCCAGAATAAGAGCAACCTAAATCCATTTTCGAAAAATGAAAGTAGAAATTTCATTTCTAAAACTTTTTTAAAAGGATAAATTTGAAATCCATCGTGAAAATTTGAAAATTTTTCTAAATTCGTAAACTCAAGACAACCAAACATTGCACACACATAAAAGTAACTTGAGCATCAAACTCATAATCATGGTAATAAAGATAAACACAACGGGTAAAATGAAACAAAAGGCTTATCGAAAACAACATGGGCAGAATCAAGGACTAAGTCCTAAGAGCAGCCATTAGATAGAAGGCCAACTAGAAGGGCAACGACAGATGAAAGATATACAAAGATATGTTTTATTCCCGAAAGGGAGCATGACAAGATAGATAAGAGGGAAATGAACAACAAAGATTTCGCTCAAAGAGGGAGAAAGCCGAAAAACTAAACACTCCACTCAAATACTAAAATCATCATGGTCAACTTCTCGGGCATTTTTTTTTCCAAACTCAAAACATAGCTACATCATCCTAGGGGCTTTATCCATTTAACATCACAAACATCGCTAATAACCTAATCCTCAAGGCAATGTAACGCATCTCGGTTACACCTTAACCGCTTTCAATCATCAGATTCTACAAAATCCTTAACAATCACCAGATCAAACTACGAACCCAAATATCTATTACCCAACTAACATTAACTAAGGTCTATCGACAAGGGAAAATCCACAATCAAATAATCCACATGAAAGATTCCTAAATATATTCGAACATCTTTAGTCCAATCAATTATTATACTCAAATCCACAAGCATAAATAATCGTATCTAGAAAAGCATAATTACCACCAATCATAAGATGAATGGGTTCAGCATTCCAATTCTACGATTCGAATCACTTCTAGGCTCACTATCCTAAACTTAAAGAAATTCCTCATTTACAAACCAAAAAATCTCATGAGAGAACAATTACAAATTCCAAATCCTATATGGCCAAGCACATGGCGATGATACAACTATTCAAATCATCCAACTCAACTATAACTAAAGATGCATCGATCTTCACTTACGAAAATTGTGACAACCCTCGCGAATGCGGAAATAAAACATAACAAGCATGTGATTTATATAGCGGAAAATACGGTGTTTTTAAAACTTTTTACATGCTAAAGGAAAGGTACGAGGAATGTCAAATAATTACAAACTTAAAGTATAATATGCTACAAGAGACGAAGTCTCTCAAAATGTTATCAAATATCAAAGTCATTAGCAAACTAGCTAAACAACGTCTAGAGGTGATTCATCCAGGCCAACGCCCGCTAGATCACACCCGAACCCAAAATACCACAAGCAAAAATCCATCCAATCAAGCAACCTGTTCATCCATGAAAAACATGAACGCCACAGTCAGTGGGGAGTAACTCCGGGTTCTCCCAGCCATATCACAATAAACATACTTGAACGGTAATACAAAAATAGAAGCATGCATATATAAATATACATGTGAAATACGAGAAGGATAAATAGGCAATTCAATATATATAAAGATATAGGTACATGCAGTACAAATCTGTAACCATCATGTTATAGATAGACTCGGGGAAGACACTCTTAGGCAACCATACACTCACTAGGGCTTGCATCTCACCGTTAGCGGCGTAAATTTGATAAGATTGAGACTCGACAAACAAACCATGCCAAGTCATCAAAATATCACAAGTAATCAACAATATAATCATCCATTCAAACGTACAATTACGTTGACAACATCTCTCACGGTAAATAACACGCACTAGCACCGTGTACATGGCAAGTATGATTAAAATCGCATCCACATGATGACATTTCCCTGAACGCATACACGATGCTACATTTCGTATATGTAGACTAATTTCCTCCCGGTAGGACGACGATCATAATACGGTCCTAGTCTAAAACTGGCCAGACTCTCGGAATAAACATTTTCCGATTCGACATGCGATGACATTTCGCATCCAAGACTCGGTCATACATGGAAGCCAAGTACCCCAAATTTGGTAGACCTTCACGAAAGAGGCGGAAAAGAGCAAAAGCATCATAACAAGCGGTACACTACATGCAATGACACCACCTCGCAAGTATACAACATTTAACGGCCGGGTCGATCAACGCAAACCGTTCGCCTCCCAACAATGTCATCATATGCCCACTAACACATGCAATTAAGCAGTAAGGATACACTCCTTGTTCCGACATTCCAGCCTTACGAACGTGGAGGTAGCCAAGGGAATGAGAGTTCAAAGCACATAGAAAATTAGTGCTCAAACCGTAACATGTGTAAAAATGACTCAAAGTGGGACATATCAAAACCCGTCACAAAACATGCGATACAAGCAAAGGGAATATCATATATTCGAAACATTAATATTTAAAGTCATTACGTAAATTTATACGATAAACGAACCATCGGAGATATTATAAATAAAAACGTAAGTAAGAAACACAAATGATTTGGCTGCGGGTTCCAGCCGGTCAAGGGGACCGGCTGCCGGCTACCCGGCTGACACCCGTAGTAACAATTGAAAACAAATCAAAATGCAGTGTGTCCTAGCCGGTCAAAGGGACCGGCTGCCGGCTACCCGGCTGGGACCAAAGTCATACGAGAAAATAAGTCAAATGTGGTGTGTGTCTCAGCCGGTCTGCCGGCTGAGACCAGTTATATACCAAAACTTTTACGTAACACAATTAAACATCAGCCACTCCCCAGCCGGTCGGCTGACCGGCTGCCGGTCGGCCGGCTGGGGTGTATTATGCACGAAATTCACTTGTTCAACCCAAACATCATACAACCAACAACAACTAACATCATAAATCATCAATTCTCTTTATCAATTATCAACTAACAACAACTATCATCAACAACACAATTCCTATGATTACTAATCCTATTCTAAATACGATTACTAACATAGAAAACACATTAAAACACGTAAAGATATCGAGTAACCCTTCACCGTTACCTTTTCGCCTCTTCAATCCTCGTCGAGGTCCTCTTCTATCAAGTAGTAGTCCTTGTCAAGGTCTTGGAGGTCACCACCTACAATTAGACAATAAAAGATGAATATAATTCACCTTTGACAAAGACGATAAATTGAAAAGCGAGAAAGACGGTAATTTTATTACCAAATAAGATAGAGGACGATGACAGGGAAAGAATAAGACGAACTTTAGTGTATTTGAGCGAGTAACGAAGGAGTAGAGACGATAAAAAGCTTGATCAAATATGGAGGTTATGGTTTTGGTGTTTACTTGGTGAGGAAGAAGAAGATGTTGAGTGTGAGGGTGTTTAGGGTTAAGTGGAGTATAAGAGGGAGTAAGTGGAAAAGTTCATGGAAAAAGCCCATAACGTCTTAAGACGTAACTTACTCGAAATTTCGCGTAGAATCCGAAAAAGAACTCGGAAATTCTAAAATAGACACGGGAAATTTAATTCTAAACTAAAACTAAATTTCGCTGAAAAGTATCCGTAAAATATTTTTACTATAAAAATAGGGTACATTTGCGGGTGTTACAATCACCCCACCTTTTAAAAGTTTCGCCCTCAAAACTTGAGCGAAAGAAAGATACCTTAATCGAATAGGCTTGGATATTTAATACGCATAAAAGCTTCCGTTTCCCACGTCTCTTCTTCAACATTGGCACATCTCCACAAGATTTTCACCAAAGGAACCACTTTACTTCTCAACTTCTTATATTTGCGATCTAGGATGTGGATCGACTCCTCTTTAAAGGACAAGTTCGGTTCAAGCTCGGGCATTTCAGCTTGAAAGACATGGCTTGGATCACTAACGTACTTTCTCAATTGAGAAACATGGAATACATCATGAACCTTAGCCAAATTCGGGGGCAAGTCCAACTTGTAAGCAACGGCACCAATCCTTTTCACAATATCATAGGGTCCAATTTATTTCGGGCTCAATTTACCCTTTACACCAAACCGTTTAACACCCTTCATCGGAGATACTTTCAAGAACACTTTATCTCCAACTTCAAATTCCAACGGTCTTCTTCGGATATCGGCATAAGATTTCTATCGGTCTTGAGCGGCTTTCATTCTATCACGAATGACTTTCACATGATCAATAGTCTCAACAAGAACATCGGGACCTAAGTCACGAACGTCACTCTATTGATCCCAACAAATAGGACTTCGACATTTTCTTCTATAGAGAGCTTTATAAGGAGCCATCTTGATCGAGGCATGATAACTATTGTTGTAAGAAAACTCCACTAACGGTAGACTCTTTTCCCAACTAGATTGGAAGTCGAGTGCACAAGCCCTAAGCAAGTCTTCTAAAGTCTGAATAGTCCTCTTGGTCTGACCATCAGTAGCGGCATGAAATGTGGTACTCATCAACAATTTACTACGCAAGGCTTCTTGTAAAGCCTTCCAAAATCTCGAACAAAACCTCGGATCTCGGTCCGATATGATCTTCTTGGGAACACCATGGTATCTAACAATCTCATCAACATAGGCTTTGGCTAAACGATCTAAAATCCAGGTTTCTTTGATCGGAATAAATCTAGCACTCTTAGTCAAACGATCAACAATAACCCAAACGACATCTTTACTTCCAACGGTCCTTGGCAAAGCCATGACCAAATCCATAGAAATAGACTCTCACTTCCATAGTGTAATATCCAAAGGTTGTAGCAATCCACCGGGCCTCTTGTGTTCAATCTTCACTTGTTGGCAAGTAAGACATCTTCCAACATAAGACACAACATCGCCTTTCAAATTCGGCCACCAAAATTGTAGCTTCAAGTCTTTGTATGTGACACCCTCAAATTTGCGGAAAGAAAAAAAAATTATTTAAATACATAAAAGATACTAATACATAACGAAGGTGTCATAAATACAAAGGGTCATTACAAAACGGAAATAATATTATACAAAAGAAATATACAAGACGGGAGACATATCTCCCGTATAAATACGGAAATAAAAAGAGTGTATAATAATATACAAACTAAGAACCAAATATAGGTCCAAGGTAATACTTCGCTCGCCTATCTCGTCATGTACCCCAAATATGCATTCACCACCTATTCGACCGCATTAAATATAAACACGGAAGCCACAGTCAGTGGGGAGTAACTCCGAGTTCTTCCAGCCACGAAATGTCGAGTTTAATGAAACATGAAAAACATAAAAGCAATGTATATAGAAAATACAAAACCTTAACATATAGGATATGGTTTTCATGTTATGAAACAGTTAACTAACATATAACCTATCATATGAAAGCTATCATGTGAAACGAATAAACTATAACCCGAGGTAGGGAAGCTGGTATGCTGGCTCAGCGGTTACCATGTAACATGGCCCTGATACACTCAAACCCTAATCAACACGTAATCATGTGAATCAGTTAACAATCGGTAATCCAAACTCTATCAATATTAGCCGGCTTGCATCTCACCTTCTAAAACTCATAGAATCATACAAACATGAAAGACCAATACGTCTACAAACAGGCATAAGTTCTTAGGGCAGTCAATAGTCGACTTCTGTAACTCGAGGCTATACCACAAGGTAGGAAAACCTCCTAGTCCTAGACTGATCAGACCTAGCGACAACAGCTATTCCATTCCCCGTCCCATGACATAACCGTCTATGAGAAACTCTACTAGGCGACCCCCTAAGCAGAGATGGCTGTACTTAAGCTGGCTCCAGTCCCAAAACGGATCAGGCAGCCATGCCCCGACTTGGAGATAAGCCCCCCAGGCCGTGACACAAAAAGCTATTAACCATGACTATATTACTGTTAAAGATAGTACGGGCCTCTCAATGTCAGGTCAAGATACTAGTTAGAATTAGAATGGTCAGACGCCAATAATCATAATTTCTCTCTGGTTAATAGTCAAACACGACCAACCCATATATCAAACAGCACGGAAACAATTACTAACATGTGACTACTTGCAGATAAATCATAATCATAACTATCCCTCATAGATACTAAGGCTCATTCATTCATTCATTAAATAAAACCTTACCTGAAGACAAATCCCCGACCCGAGTCCCGCGACGGGTCATCAGTCAAAACGGGGCTGACTAGATCTTAGTTTGACCAAACCCATTTGATCAAACCGGCTAGAAACAGAGTCTTTACCACATAGACTTAGACATAAAAGTCAACATATTCATTACATGTTATTTTATTAACTTCTAACATGTGAATTATTATATCATACCAAAACGCGCTTGACTTAAAGGATATTAAATTAAACTACGATTTCGTCTTATAATTTCTAACATGTGAGAAATAATAATTTTTATGAAAAACCTTTTTAATTAAATATTTTACTTATTAATATTTCCCACTTGCTAAATATTACAAAACACGATAAACATGACGATAACTCAAAAACCGTCACAAGTCCCAAAGTGGGACCCACGGGCTGACTTATGGGCCGAACCCAACATGGGCCTGAATGGGCCCACGGGCCTGTTTGGGCTGTTTTGGCAGATTTTCCAACCTTTACTAAAACCGTTTCCTAATATTTCCCGCATGCTTTAACATAATTAAAACCCGTCAAAACAACAACTAAACAATCAAACATCGACACAACCCAAAGACCAACACCCGGACCCACCCTTGACCAACCCAGACCGGCCTGGACCGGGCCTGAACCGGCCTGGTTTGGGTCCGGTTCTCAGCCCCTAAACAGCCCCCCCTAAACCGGTTCCAACAACAACAATTCCAAATAAATTCTAACATGTTTTTAATTATCAAACAACCATTTTAACAACCATCATGCAAAAATCATGATTATGAAGAAATCATAAAAATATATCAAGAACACTAACATGTTTATAAATTCATACAACATAATAAAATTAACAACTTATCATGTTACTAACCAAAAATCATAAAATCATAATAATATGAACAAAAACTAAAGATGAACCAAAAACTAAAGAAACAAAAAGCTATGTAACATATATCCGTCGAGTAACTCGGAATCGTTACCTTAGCTAGCTAAAATCAAGTAGCACCAAAATAATAAGAACTAAGAACTAAGAAACCCGTCTTCTAGTCTTCTCCTAAGATATACGAGTCACCAAACTCGTCTTCACAATCTTCCCCTATAAGAAATGACAAGAAAACATTATTAGAACTTAAAATATGATTTTCCATAATTAAAGTCTTGAAAACGATTTTGACGGAATTGAAATAAAACCGTACGGGAAGATGAGGAGCGCAGAGGAGAGTCTAGAAATATAAGTTAGGACGGATTTAATTAAGAAATGAAGGTTTTATGAAGGTTTTGCTCAAGAACGATGAAGAACGGATGAAGAACGCGAAGAACGCTCAAGAACGATTAAAGAAAGTGATATTTTGATCTTCATTTGATTTGTTGAAAAATGAAAAGTTGTTTGTGCTCAGTGGAGGGGGTGGCGGAGGTAGCCGTGTAAAATATAGAGGATAGAAGTGGGTTTGAAATTGTGTTACGTAATGACTCGAGATTAATTAATTATTTACCGGTAATCGATTAAAATTAATTAGCGATTAAGTTAATTAAATTAAATATCAAGATATTATGTTATATTAATCAACAGAAATGAAAATATCAAGCCCTATTAGAGGGTAGGAGAGCCGTGTGGCTTTGTGATTATCGGGTCAGTTTTGTAAACGATTTGCGTAATTTTCGTTAACTGATCGATAAAGTTGATAAATATCTAGATATTATTATTAGTTTAATCAAAACAATTAAAATATCTAATTGTGAGTGGAAAACGATGACATGGGCGGTGACTCATGCCAAAGTCGAGTTTCGGATTTGTTTCGGGATTTTACGATGACTCGGGAATAGTTAAATGACGTTCGGTTAAAACCGTAAAAGTTATTCTTTAAATTCCGAATAAATTCAAAATAATTATATTAAATTATGATAAATCTTAATAAATCTAAATTAAAAATAAATCAAAAATATTATTTTTTTAAATAAAATTTCGGTCTTCAAACTTACCAGTCGAGTCGGGAAAAGTCAACGAAAGTCAAAGTCGACTTAAAAGTCGAGAAAAGTCAAAGATGACTTAAAAGTCAAGAAAAGTTTATGACGACTTAAAAGTCAAGAAAAGTCAATGACGACTTTAAAAAGTCAAGAAAAGTCAAAGACGACTTAAAAGTCAAGAAAAAGTCAAAGATGACTAAAAACGGGATTTTCATGAAATCTCTCAGAAATTCCAAATACGAAAGCGGAATTTCAAAATACGACTCGAAACAATAAATTCTATTTTAAAAACTTAAGTTCTACTGAAAAGTGTTAGTAAATATTTTTACTAGAAAAATTGGGTACTTTTCGGGTTGTTACATTGTACATCTTATCACCTCCGAGGTGGATAGAATAAGGAGAAAGGTGAGCTTCATCAAGAACTCGCTTTCTCAAGTCAAGAGCATTAGGCATAAACAAACGATTATGGAATCGAAGAACACCTTTGTCATCAATCTTGAAGTCTTTAGCTTTTCCTTCTAGAAGTTTGGCTTGAATAGACTTGTAGGTAGGATCATCAACATGATTTTCGCGGATTTCACGGAGGAAAACAGGTTCGGCAATCATAGCACCAACGTAATCAAATCCACGTTCCACGAATTCCAACTTCATCTTTCGAAACTCAAAACAAAGATCATCGGGTAATACCCGCATATCATTCAAGGAATGAGAAGATTTTCTACTAAGAGCATCGGCAACAACATTAGCCTTCCCTTCATGGTATAACAACTCAAAATCATAGTCATTCACCAATTCCAACCATCTTCTTTGTCTCATATTCAACTCTTTTTGAGTAAATATCTACTTCAAACTTTTGTGGTCGGTGAATATACGACAATGAACACCAATAAGATAAGTCAAGGCTAGGTTCACAAAACCCAGTATCATTTTCAAATAAAGCTTCGCGGGAGGCAACCCGTGTTTTATGATATTTTTGTTATGAAATAAATTATTTTTGTTGGACAATTTAATAATGTTAATTTTTAAATAATTCATTTGGTTTTGGTTCTAATAACTCTCACAATAAGATAATACTTTTATCTAGTATTGTAGTAGCTTGTTCATCACAGGTACTTTGGTGCTTGGGTTGTACTTTGCCCCCATTTTCAAGCTAGCTTGGGGGAGCTGCTGCACGGTTGTATGTTTTCTTTTCTTTCTTTACCATTTTGTTGAGTTGATAAGTGAATATTTGTATGAGTTTAATCCCCAATTTAGCTCGGTTTTGTATGTCAATTGTGCTTTGTTAAGCCACTTTATGAGCTAATATCGTCTTCTAGGGGAATTCCTATGTTCTAACCTGTTTTGTAGGGAATGTGACGTTTCTACGCCCTTTTTCTATATTCCCGAGCATTTGCCTAGAACCCAACGATTTGAAGAAGCAAGCTTGATCAAGTCAAAGGCATTTTAAGAAGGTTCACTGATTCAAAAGAAAGAAGAAGCAAAGACAATTTCGCAGTTGTCAGAAGATCGATCAGTTAGGCGAAGAATTCATCATTTTACATCAAACCCTATCAACAAACCCGACTCAAGAGGTCAAGGGGGATAATGGAAGTCAAGTTATATGCAAGGGGAGATGAAACGAAAGTCAAAGCTTCTAGAATACAACTTACCTGATCGGGTAAGTGGTGTACCTGATCGGGGAAGCTTGCTGATCCGAGCTTTTGCTTCGACTTCCTCCTTTTTGTCTTATGTGATGAATGCATGACCCATCCCCCACGAAACCCTACTGCTATATAAAGAGAGCCTCAGCCACCACATATGAACACACCTCTCCATACTTCACACTCTTCTCTTCTTTACATTTCTCTCTTTACAAAAACCCTAGATTAGGAGGAGAGAAACCTAGCCTCTCTTCTCTCATTTTCTGCTTCTTTTTGTCCTTAGTTTCTTAGTTTATTTATGTCTTTTCTACATCAAATCCTTAGCTTAGATCCATAAGAATTTCATCTTTGTAATCTACTTTAAGTGGTTCAAGCGTTGTAATTCGTGGATCGACTATTCTATGCAAGGAATTTCTATTATGGTTGTTTGTAATTCATCATTATCGTTATTGATCGTCATCTAGGTATTCCTATTTTATCTTTTGTTTTAAAGTATTTATGTTTTCTATTTGATTTTTATTTTCCATCCATGTTATCTTAGATTCATTTTAGTATCGTTATAATCGTCGTTTCACTTCATTAGATTGTCAATATAGCGTCGTTATTATCGCCATATAAAGAGTCTTAGAATATTGTTAAAATCAAATAAACATGTCTATTCTAGTTTTTATTATTAACATCATCTTAGATATAAACATCACCATGAGTGAGTAGTCGTTTTTCTAGAGTGTAGGGTAGACATGTAGGTTGATTAAAAGATGACAATTGGATAAAAGAAATTGTGCTTCTAAAACACTGTGTCTATGCATGTTTGGCCTATAACGATAGTTAACGATTCCTGATCAAAATCATTAACTAAAATGAAATTCTTTTCCAAGGTAGAGATACGTGAATTGAATAGACAAAGCATGACATGGTAGATTAAGACCTAGTAAATTGCCTAAAAGCCTGCTAGACCATCTGATCTATGATTGTAATGAACACATCATTCTTACGAACTCACAATGAATTATTTGCATGTTGTAAATCCAATTTCATCAATATGTTAATCTACATGTGTGAACCTACTTCCCTAGATCCTTTTCATCATTGTTAATTCATCACTTGCTTTATTGTTTTCATTTTGAATTGCTTTTATTTTGATTTCATTTATGCTTTTCATTAGTTTAGAAATCAAAACCCCAAAACCCAGATACTCGTTAGATAAGACCCACTTGCAAGACATTTCACATTCTATAGGAAACACCATCTCCCTGAGGATCGACCCCTACTTCCCTAATTACATTAATTTGTTATTAGCCTAGTCTGGGTAATTATCTTTGACCAGGACTTGCGACAGGTCCGATCACCACGTCTGGACGTGTGCATATCATGGCATACATGATCGATCCTATGGCTGATGCATAAGGAACACGACTTATGCGCTCGACCTCTTCCGATGTTTTGGGTGCCTGAGTTTTACTCAAATGCATCCCAGAAATCATTGGAAGGTACCCCTTATTGGAGTTGGTCATGTTGAACCTTTCAAGAATCTTATCTATGTAAGACTCCTGACTGAGTGATAACATCCGTCGTGATCTATCTCTATAGATACGGATCCTAATATGCGTTGTGCCTCACCCAGATCTTTCATCTGGAAATGGTTCTTTAACCATACTTTTACCGAAGATAAGAGAGGCATGTCATTCCCAATCAAGAGTATGTCATCGACTTACAATATTAAGAAGACAATCTTACTCCCACTCGACTTGACATATAAGCATGGTTCCTCAACCGATCGAGTGAAACCATTCTCTTTTATCACCTGGTCGAAACGATGATTCCAACTCCGAGATGCTTGTTTAAGTCCATAAATGGAACGCTTAAGCCTGCAAACTTTCTTAGGATTTTTAGGATCAATAAAACCTTCGGGCTGTAGCATGTACAATTCCTCCTCCAACTAACTGTTTAAGAAGGCGGTTTTCACATCCATTTGCCAAATTTCATAGTCATGAAAAGCGGCAATCGCTAAGATTATCCAAATGGAACGCAACATAACTACGGGTGCAAAGATTTCATCATATTGCAATCCTTGCACTTGAGTGAAACCTTTTGCCACTAGTCGTGCCTTATAGGTGTCTGGTTGTCCTTCTATAGAATGCTTTATCTTATAAAGCCATTTGCACTGAAGAGGTCGTACCTTATCAGGTAAATCAACCAGATCCCATACGTCATTCTCATACATGGAGTCCATCTTAAATTGCATGGCTTCAAGCCATAGCTTAGAGTCGGAACAGGTCATGGCACCTTTATAGGTAGCGGGTTCGTTACTCTCTGGGAGTAATATGTCATCTCTATCATTTTCCTAGACCATACCAATATATCTGTCTGGAGGAATGAAGACTCTACCCGACCTCCTAGGTTCCTGAGGAATATTAACCGTAGTATAAGTTGAAGGAACATCTTCCTCCATTGGTTGCTCGGTTGTTGGTTGTTGAATCTCCGACAGATCGAAGGTTCTATTACTTGACTTGTTCTCGAGAAACTCTTTGTCTAACAACTTCGCACTAGCCGCAACAAAAACTCGATGTTCGGTAGGCGAATAGAAGTAATGACCAAACATTCCTTTTGGATAACCAATAAAGTATGTCTTGACCGATCGCGGGCCAAGCTTATTCTTGTGTCTCCACTTGACATAAGCCTCGCAACCCCAAACCCGATTAAAGGACAAGTTAGGGACCGTTCCCTTTCATATCTCATATGGAGTCTTGTCTACAGCTTTAGACGGACTTCGGTTAAGTATAAGAGCAGCTGGCAAAAGAGCAAAACCCCATACTGAATCTGGTACTACCGTGTGACTCATCATGGATCGAACCATATCAAGTAATGTTCGATTTCTCCGTTCGGACACACCATTTAATTGAGGTGTTCCAGGTGGAGTTAAACGTAATACAATGTGATGCGTGTCGTTTCCGCAATCAAAATTAAATTTATATTCACTCGCTAATTCTACCAATGAGATAGTGTAAGAAAGGGTCGAACCCACAAGGACTGAAGTTACTATCTTAAATTAACTAAATATAATATATAAACAATACTGAGGGGTTGGTTCAGGTTGTTTTGAACTAAGAGTAGCTAAGCTAAGTAACCAATTAAAGTAGCTAATCTTATAAGGGATAGACTATGAATGACGAATTAATAGGAAACATTTAATTTTCTATAGATAGCGGGGTAAAATCATTGACTCACTTTAGTCTTCAATAGACTGGTTAACTAGTTAGTCCCTTGGAAACAAGCAAACTACTACTTTTATCTTTCTTACTCGTTAAATCTCGTGAAAACACGCAAATTTAATCCTAGTCAAATTACGTCAACTCAACCATGAAAACATGTATCGAACTGACAAACTCAATCGCATTAAGAGCACCAGTCAATTGAATTAGATAAGACCAGAAAACTGCAACCTCATACAATTCAATTATCAAACAAGATTCAAGTAAAGGAAAACGAACCAGAAAACTGCAACTCGATTAACACTACTCTCAATTCAACAATAGACTCACGAAAATAATATAGATGATCAAACTAAATAAATTAACATGAATCATAGAGTCAAATTACGAATCTTAAATAAATATCCAATCTACTAATTAATCATTCAAACAATAATCCAATCTCATAAACCCACAATATCAAATAGCTAATTACATGTCCCTATAATTAAATTAGTTCATACTAATGATAAAAACAATAAAAATAGAGGAAAGATTGAGGAAGCTCATGGAAAATCGGAGGAAAAACGGGTCGGAAATGGAGTTAGGGTCCGTCTCCGTCTGCTCTTCTGTCGCCGTCGCTCCCTCTCTGCCTTTCCTTCTAGAGTCCTTTTCTTTCTCGTCTCCTTCTATGTTCTGGAGTCTATATATTTAATGGACTCTTGCGTCTTATATTTTATATCACGCGGCTCCGTTTCCTTTGTTAAATAAAGTTCTTACGTACGTACTTGCTTGCCTGCTTACTTTTATTCCTCTTTCGACAAAGTGAATACAATATTGGACCGTCCTACATTCATAACACTACTTTAGTAGAAATCCGAACTCAATTTGAACGGGAAGTAACTAAATGATCAAAATACATATTAAAAGTCTAATTTACCTCGCAATAATATAAGACGGATTAAAAGCTCAAAACACAAAATAATTATAACATTAGCTTTAAAATACGAAAGACGACATTAAAAATATAATATTAAGAGGGTAACAATACGTATAATTATCGACTTATCACAATGCCACAATATTTAAGGTGTTGATCAAACTCATTTGAAAGATATTCGCCACCACGATCTGATCGAAGTGCTTTAACCTTTCTTCCCAGTTGGTTCTCAACCTTATTCTGAAATTCCTTGAACTTTTCAAAGGACTCACTTTTATGCTTCATTAAGTAGACATATCCGTATCTACTCAAATAATCCGTGAAAGTGATAAAATATCTATAGCCGTCTCTTGCGTTGATTGACATAGGTCCACATACATCAGTATGTATGAGTCCTAATAGGTCATTAGCACGCATTCCAACACCTTTGAAGGAAATTCGAGTCATTTTGCCGATAAGACATGATTCACACGTGCCAATTGATTCGTAATCAAATGGGGAGATAGTCCCATTCTCAATGAGCTTCTTTACACGTTTTTCATTTATGTGTCTCATACAACAGTGCCATAGATAAGTTTGATCTTTGTCACCAACCTTTACTTTCTTATTATTCACATGTAAAACGTATGTGGTTTGATCTAAGATATAAATGCCATTCATGGAAACTACTTTGCCATAAATAATTTCATTCAAAGAGAAAATACATCTATTGTCTTTTATTGAAATTGAAAAACCGTCTTTATCAAGCACGGAAATAGAAATAATGTTCTTAGATAAACTGGGTACATAGTAACAGTTATATAAATACAACTCAAATCCACTCGGGAGTTGGATTACGTATGTTCCCATTGAGACTGCAGCAACTTTTGCTCCATTCCCGGCTCGCAGGTCCACATCACCCTTTGCGAGAGGTCTAATGTTTTTTAGGCCCTGCAAATGATTACACAGATGAGAACCACAACCAGTATCAATTACCCAAGTTCTGAAACTTGCATGGTTAATCTCCATCATATGAATATAAGATGACATACCAACAGGAGTGACGCGGCCTGCTTTTATGTCCTCACGGTATACGGGACAGTTTCTCCTCCAATGCCCAGTCTTGTGGCAATGGTGGCATTCATTGTCACTGTCCTTGCTCTTTGCCTTGCCTTGTGAGCTACTAGTCTCACCAGGCCCACTCTTACCCTTTCCTGCCTTCTTAAACTTTGGCTTCCCTACAGTTAGGTCGCCGTGAGCCTTGCCCTTACCTTTGTTCTTGTTGGAAATCATGAGAACATCTTGCTTCATGCTCCCACTCAATTTTAGATCCTTCTCGGTCTGTACGAGAAGTGAGTGTAGCTCATGAAGACTTTTCTTCATGTCATTCATGTAGTAATTTGCCCTGAAAAGGGCAAAACCATCATGAAGTGAATAAAGCACACGGTCAATGACTATGCTCTCACTGATTTTGCAATCAAATGCCTCAAGTTTCTCAACATTCTCAATCATATCAAGAATGTGTGGGCTAACCGGTTGTCCCTTCTGGAGTTTTGCCTCAAAGAAGCGACAGGTATGCTCATAAGTAACGATTCTCAGTGCTTTTGAGAACTCGTTAGTGAGCGTGGTGAAAATCTTATTTGCACCTTGGGCATTGAAACGTCTTTGCAAATTCGGTTCCATTGCAAAGATGAGTACGTTCTTTATCGCACTCGCTTCCATATCGAAGTCATTATAAGCAAATGACTCGTTAGCTCTCGCATTGGGGCCTAGGTTTGGCGGTATTGGCTCAGTCAAGTACTGGAGCTTGCCGTCAGCAATGGCTGCATTCCGTAATGCCGCCTCCCAGTCAGCAAAGTTGGACCCATCATTCTTAAGTCGCGTGGACTGATTCATGTGGTCCATAAAAGTTTTAAGTCACGAATCACGTGCGAGTGTGGCACTTGGCATAGGGACATCATTATGGCCAGCCATTTGTTATAGCAGTATTATCAATATAAGACGAATTCTACACTGCGAAAAAGAAGAAAAATGTAATAATAAGCATACTCATTGATATGAATTAAGTCTAGTGCAAAAACTCGTTTAATGCGAAGACTCAAGCATTTATACAATTGAACTCCTTCAAGAATTATATAAATGTTCCCAAGACACAATTATCTGTAAATTGATAAACCAACCTTTTGGCTAATTCTACCTTTAGAATACTTGGTCGATAATATTTTATCTTTAGTCCATCATAATCACGAGAAACTCTTCGGATTATGATGTTGAGGTAAAATAAGATAATACATACTACTTACCCAACGTAGAAGGGGTCATATGGAGAGTAAGGTCCTATATGCCTACCGACGAAGAAGAGATTCATAGTAGTTTGACCTATAAAGACTAGTCTCAATTTTAAGTTTTAGAGGAAGATCCCATCATCTTTATTTTAATTCATTTTAAGTGAACGAATATCTAGCATGCGAGAATGAATAAACTAAGATGATGGCTAAAAATTCGTGTGACATCTGTATGTCCATGATAAATAACATCCAAACTATATGAGTCAATTTTCATGCATTTTTAATAGTAGGAGGTTTGGGTGAGGCGGAATATGATGCACTAACTATTATGTGATGAAAAGCAACAAGAACGAAAAATACGTAAAATTACAAAGTCCTAGTGTGGCCTATCTACCAAAATGAACATAATACAACTTTGGAATCCATCCATAATTGGATCCGAAAAGCTTGTCTTGATGTTCCATCTTGGTACATGTAGCGGGAGTGAGCAATCCGATCTCCATCTTTAGTCTCCTCAAATTACATTTAATAAATTACAAAACATAAACCTATTTACATTCTAATTTAAAAACATAATTTCAAAGAAAATAAAAGGAGATTCGAGATCTCAAAATTGCATCAAGATTATGTTTCCATCATTACGAAAACATAATCAACTAAGGCCACACTAGGTAATACAAATTACAACCAATTGCAAAAATACGTAAATAAACCATTCAACAAATCATTCAACAAAATAAAATGCATCAACAATAAATTAATCATTCAAGACATAATTCCTTAATTATGTAGAGTAATTTATCCAAACCACCTATTTAAAATGATCAAAATTATGTGACAATTCCTTAATTACTCACAATAATTCCAATCAACCATAATCCAATTTTAATTCATTATCGTATAATATGAATTAAACCAACATTATTTTAAACCTTTTTCAAATAATTGGGTATCCAAAAGTTGTGAACTTTGTCACAACAACAATAATACATTATCAATATAATGCATAAATCAATAAATTCGGCCAACTTAAAAGAAAAACAAAAATCCGAAATATTGTTTTTTTTTTTAATTTGAAGTTGCTAATATTTCAAGATCGGTACAATAATCAACATTCAATCATTATTAAACATTGATACAAACTAGATCATTCAATTAAACAAATTAAAATGAATATCTAAATCATGATTAAATTGATTATCTAAATATTTGACTAATCAGAATTGATTTGAACATCATCAATATTTACGGATTATAACGAAATTATAATATATGAAATACGAGTCATAAACGAAAAGCATAAAGATTAGAATCAACCTTTTGGTCCTAGCAATATGGCCTAAGAACAAATATCGAAATCGATATTCTCCTAATTGTTGCACTCAAGATGCTCTTAGATATGCCTTAGCTTGTGCTAGAAAGAATACAAAAATTACTGATGATTTTTGTGTCAGGCTATGAATGATGAATCATGTAGAGAAGAAGAGTTTATATAAGACTCTTCTCCTTCTCTTTTGGCTGCAAGTAGAGGTCTAGTAGAGGGAGGAGTCTCCCTCTTTTTATTCTACTTGTTTTAGGAAGTATAGTCAAGATAGGAGTCTTCCTTCTTTTATTTATTTGATGTATAATATGTGTATGTATTATTATAATATATACATCAATTATAAACATCGTATCTTTATAATGTATATTTATAATTTGCTAATTAAATATAACAGTTTATATTTAATTACGAATTAACATTTAATTCGTTTAAGTTTACATTATTTAATCGTATTAAATAATTACATTATATACATTAATTAGATATAACAGTTTATATTCAATTACGAATTAATATTTAATTCGTCTCAGCCAGTATTATTTAATCGTATTAAATAATCGTATCATCATTACATTGACTAACCTTTTAGTCATATACATCGACTAACCTTTTAGTCATATAAGGCATCAATATGATCATATTTTTCATATAATCATATCTCTCAAACACATCCTTTAGGTGTGACTTTTAGGGACCAGTTGATCACCGCCATTAAAATGACAATAACGTCAAACTTCTAGCAAACCAACCGTTATCGATAAACGTTAATAACCTGATAAGAATACTAAGTATACCCTGTGAACCTAAAAGAGATTTATACACGTTATTACACTAACTGTGGAGGACACTAGCTCCAACAGATTGTTCATATAAGATAATCGTGTTTATCGTTTGAGTTTTTAAAACTCATTTATTGCTTTGTTATATCCAAATAGGTTGTAATGATAACGTTGAACCCTATTATTGTGAACTGGATTAACATAGTATTAGCCCCTAGTTGCTTATATGAGGTGACGTCTCTGAAGTGACTAGACTGTGAGTCGATTGATGGCAAGTTCTAGTGCCATAGGGTCATAAGAGATGATTAGTCGATCACATAGGCAGACTGTATGGGTCACTCGGTCGAGCAGTGACCGCTTATAGAGTTCTGGCAATTCATGTTGCCTGGTCGTGGCGAGAGCTACTATAGTATTCTTTTTTAGTCAATTTTTTAGACTAAAGTATCTTCGCCTTAGTAGACACATTTTTTGATTGGCTTTAATTTTTGCCCTAAGCCATTCGGTAAAAGGGGGCGAATAGGTAATTTTTGGGTCATAATGAACTTTGCGTGTACAAAGGGAATAGTGCGATAGGAGTTGTTCAACCCTTTGTCAGGGTTATCTAAATCTCAAGGCCACTCGAGGAGTAGTGAACTGGAAATATTATAGTCAACTAGTCCACATTTATCGGTAACGATTGGCTTACTAGAGTTTGATGTTACTGTCGTTTGGCGGTGGTGATCAGTTGATCTCTTGAGGTCACGCCGAAAGCATGATTCCCTAATCAGTAAAGTTAATTAATTGTATATTGATACAGATTAATTTATCCCTTAAATTGAACGAGTTTAAATTATAAGTGAGAATTATATGTTATTGTAATATGATTAAATAAGATTCAATTTAGTAATTAAGTCGTTATATTATTAAGAATGATTAATGTTTATGAAACATTTTGAGATAAGCATAATTGGTTAATTATTATTACAATTAGGTTTATATTATCTTAACTAAATTTAGGATAACCCATTTTACATACGCGCAATTATGATTCATTATTTAAAATAATAAGTGTAATTTATTTGTTATAATATTATATTTAAATTGGTTAATTATATATTGATAAGCAATAATTACATGTAACATCTCACATGTCACACATATGACATATAACAAATTACAAAAATTAAATGGACACCGATTTTATCATGGGACATCGGTTTTGGAGCTTGTAGGGTATTGTTCTGGTAGTAATTATTGCTCTAATTAAGAATTAAGAAAAAAGACCACATGCCTAAACCTAGGACCTTGGCTACTACATTGTAAGGAAAAAAAAAAGGGGAAGCATGCTCACCCTCATGTGGGCCAGTTTTGATGGTGAATAAGAGGAGATGTTTTCTCATCTTATTTAATTAACTTATCTCATTTTGAATTAACACAAGTTGTTAACATCATTCTCACATTAGAAACTTAAGAAGTTTATGAAAAATAGAGTTCTTTATATTTCTTATATCATGATAATATTAATAAGTGTAGTAATATTTATATAGAGGGTTCCAAATATATTATTTAGTATAATAATATATGTGGAGATTTAGGTGAAATTCCTAGACCTCTAATTCGACTTCTCTAATTATCTCATTAAATTACATTAACTTAATGATTTAGGATCTACTTATCAAGCATGCAAATATAAAAGTATAAAAGAAAATATAAGACGAAAACATCCTTACATTGAGATTTTTCGGTTAATAAGGGCACAATAAGAACTCCTTCTTATTGTTCTTGAGCATGTAATTAGTGGATGATCCTTCATAAAACAACCTCCAAAGTAGAAGGTATCCTTCTTGTTGCACCCAAGATTAATGTAACACCCGGAAATGTACCCTATTTTTTTAGTAGAAATATTTTACGAAACTTTTTCAGTAATTTTAAGTTTTAAATTATAATTTTAAGTTCCGAGTCGAATTTAGAATTTCCGAGTTCGTATTTGGAATTTCTGCAAGATTTCATGAAAAAGCCGTCTTAAGTCTAGTTTGACTTTTCTGGACTTTGGAAATCGTATTTGACTTTTTCTCTCATAACTCACACAACTCATACTCCTTAACCTAATATTTCATTTCCACACAAAAATCAAACACATTTTTCTTTCTTCTTCCTTAAGCAACTTTTCCTTCTTTGAATATCGATCTTTGATTGATCGTAACTTCTTCATTACTCGATAGAATTCGCGTAAGTTCGTCTTATTATTCTTCCCTAACCTTCCTCTATCCGTATTGATATTAAAATCATCGTCTTTCTCGCTTTTTAAGCATTCCGTCTTTCTCAAGATGAACTTTATTCATCTTTTTACGATCTAATTGTAGGTGGCGACCTCCAAGATCCCGACAAAGACTATTTTCTTATAGAAGAGGAGCTTGACGATCATTAGAGACGCTCAAAGGTAACGGTGAAGGGGTACTCGGTATTACTTACGTGTTTTACATGTTATATGCTAGAAAATCGTATTTGAATACGATTAGGAAGATTAGAATCCATGTTATGATTAATGAATGATGTTATATGATGAATATTGATGATATATGTTGATTGTTGATGATTATTGGAAGTATAATGGAGTTTTGAAATGAATTGGTTAAGCTTTGGAAGCTCTCGGGTGAAGAAGTGCTCCCAGCCGGTCGACCGGCCGCCGGTCTGACCACCGGCTGGGAACACATCAGAAACTCATTTGGAAATTTTGGGTTTTGCATGATATGGTGCCCCAGGCCGGCCTACCGGCCGCCGGTCCATCCACCGGCCTGGAACACATCAGTGTTGAAGTTTTGAGTTTGGTATGATTGGCTGTGCCGGTCGACCGGCCGCCGGTCGACTGACCGGCCCAGACCCCTTTCCTCTGTTTTTTGGGATTTTGCCTGTGTTCTGAGCCGGCCCACCGGCCGCCGGTCTCCTGCCCGGCCTGGAACACGGCTGTACATTTTTCCTTCAACTTCTAAAACTCGTAATTTATAATAGTTCGCATGATCGGTTTGTTGTATAATTTTACGTAATGTCTTATAATATTCATGTTTTGGTTATACGATATCTCTTTCGCATGTATCACATGTTTTGTGACGGTTTTCGATATGTTCCCACTTTGAGTCGGTTTTTACAAATGAGTCGGTTTGAGCACGATTTTGTATTGTGCTTTGTATTCTCATTCCCTTGGCTACCTTTCCGTTCGTAAGGCTGGAATGTCGGAACGGAGGGGTATCCTACTGCTTAAATGCATGTGTTAGTGGGCATACGACGACGTTGTTGGGAGTTGAACGCTATGCGTTGATCGACCCGTCCGTCAAATGTTGTGTACTTGCGAGGTGGTGTTATTTGCATGTAGCGTACCGCTTGTTATGAGGCTGAGATGTTTTTCCCGCCTCTTCTCGTGAATTGATTCTACCGTAATTGTGGTAATCGGCATGTATATTGAGCCCGAGTCTTGGATGCGAAACGTTTATCGCATGTCGAATCGGAAAAGGGTTTATTCCGAGATCCTGGCCAGGTTTAGACTAGGACCGGATATTTATTATCGTCGTGCTACCAGGAGGAAAATAGTCTACATAGGCGAAATGTAAGCATCGCGTATGAGTTCAGGGAAATGTTATCCCGTGGATGCCTTTAATCATTCTTGCTGGGACACGATGCTAGTGCGTTTCATTTACTGTGAGAATTGTCGTCTTGTGTCGTTCTTGAATGCGTGATTTCATGATATAGTTCATGGTCATTGCATGTTTGGACACCGTCATTGTCTTGGTTCGTGAATGGATGACAATATGTTGTATTTACTATGATCATCGCATGACTTGAATGGTTTTGTCTGTCGAGTCTCAATCTTATCAATCTTATACCGCTAACGGTGAGATGCAAGCCCTAGTGAGCGTATTCGATTGCCTAAGAGTGTCTATCCCGAGTCTTTGAATAACATGTTGGATTCAGATTGGATTTTTATATGATCTTATCATTATATCTCGTATTGCCTATTTATTCTTATCGCAACTCACATGTATATTTATATATGCATGCTTTACTTTCGTATTACCTTATATGTACGTTTGATGTAATATGGCTGGGAGAACCCGGAGTTACTCCCCACTGACTGTGGCATTCATGTTTTTCATGGATGAACAGGTTTCTTGCTTGGATGATTTTTGGCTGTGACATTTTGGGGTTCGGGTGTGAGCTAGCGGGCGTTGTTCCTGGAAGTTCACCTCTAGACGATAGTAGCTAGTTTTTGTTAAACACTTGTTCTTTGCTAACATTTGAAGAGACCCCGTCTCTTTGTTGTATAATTCCGTATTTAGTTTGTATCATTTTGACACACCTCGTGTTATATATATCTTGCATGTTTAAAAGTTTTTTTTTAATACCGTATTTCCGCATATCTTTTCATATGCTTGTATGTTTTATCTTTCCGCATTCGCGAGGGTTGTCACAGTTGGTATCAGAGCTTTGATCGCTCCCGACGCACACACGTGAACCCTAACTTAAAATACTTGACCTTGAAATAATAAATGAGAGAGTTGGGTAGAAGTAAGGACTTTATTTGGTAGTCTATTTGTTTTTGCTAATTGATAGGATAACTTAATTTGTCTTTGTTTCTTATGAAGATGGTTAGACCGCGTTCAGCTGATAATATTATAATGGAGGCTCTTGCTCAAGTGCTGAAGAATCAGCAGGATGCCGCTCTAGCTAGTGCCAACCAAATTCACCCTAGAAGGGAGGACAATCAACAAGGTGGTTATGCATGGGTGGCGGGTCAAATTGCAAGGAGTAAGATTGTGCCATATGGTGGAGAACCGGATCCTACGGAGCTATCCGATTGGTTCCGTGAGATGGAGAAACAATTCGATCTTTACCAAGTCCGAGAAGAGGACAAGGTGAGGATAGCAAAGCACTTTCTAGTGCGAGAAGCCGACAACTGGTGGGCTATCACAAGTGCCACCGCAACTCTTGAAGAGGACTTCAACTGGGCTTGCTTTAAGGCTCTTGTGGAGGGTAGGTTTTATCCCAAAGAGCTTAAACAGCAAAGGCTCAAGGAGTTCATAGATTTTAAGCAAGGCAACCTATCGGCTCAAGATTTTACTACGGAGGTTAATAAGCTCGCTCACTTTGCGCCGAGACTTATTCGTGATGATGAAGATCGTGCATTCTACTACCGTAATAAGTTGAATGCCGTGCTGCAAAGTAAAGTGAGAAGGGGTACCGCATCCTTTGGAGATCTCTACGACGATGCCTTGTGGGCTGAAAATTCAATGAAGGCTATTAGGGATGAAGCTTTAATGAACAATCCCTCTCCTTCTTATGCTCCTAGGCCGAATGCTTATGGGAAGAGGCCGTTCATTCCGTCTTCCTCTAATTCCTATGCTAACAAGAGGAGGTTTAATCCTTCTTCCAATGCCAGTACAAGGAATCCTTCTCCTTTTATTCCTAGAGCTACTTCAAATGTAGTTCATAGGCCTTATGCTCCTCAAGCTCAAGCTCAAGGTCGTTTTTGCAACCGTTGTAGACTTCCATACCATCCCGGTGTGGCATGTAACAACCGACCTTACATTTGCTTCTTCTGTCAAAAGGGTGGTCATCGTTACGAAGATTGCCCCGATCGAAAGTTGCCTCCTCCTCCTAAACCTAAGGGTTCAATCTTTGTCATGAGTCGTGCCGAAGCCGACGCTCATCCCGAGATCATTACGGGTATGTTCTCAATTTTAGAGCAACCGTGTCTTATTTTATTTGATACCGGTGCTTCAATGTCTTTTGTGTCATCGACTTATGCTAGTAAATTATCAATCAAGCCTACTTCTAGTGAGGATACTCCCATATCCTTACCTTCCGGAGATATTATCTCTTGTTCAACCCTTTATCCAAATGTACCTATTTCTATTTCGGGTTCTATCTTTCCCGCGAATCTCCTTAAGTTTCCTTTAGGAGAGTTTGATATCATCTTAGGTATAGATTGGTTAGCTATGTATCATGCTAGGTTCGAGTGTCGTGATCAAAAGATTTTCTTAAAGAGTCCTTTAGGTGTTAGAATAACCTATAAGGGATCTCATCCCCGTAAAGGGGTATCTTTAATTTCCGCTTTGAAGTTGGTAAGTATGGTTAGAAAAGGTTACCAAGCATTCTTGTGTGTGGTGACTTCTTCAAATACTTCTTTGCCAAGTCTTGAAGATGTGCCGATTGTTCGAGAGTTCATTGATGTATTTCCTGA